>JASAMZ010006670.1:0-20144 GCA_030248115.1 Linhomoeus sp. GSCO2_2 | reverse complement strand
TGTTGCATCTTTCATGTTGCATTGTAGTATACGAAATGCAGTATCCCTATGTGTTGTTGTTTGTGCAGCAGGCGGCCCCCTTGGGAGAAGACATCGGCGGCAGAGGAGGAGACGGGGGCGGTGAGGGCAGAGAGACTTCTGCAGGCCTGCCCCAGCACTGATGAGTACTCTGAGTGCTGTATCGTGCTCCCTGTGATATAGTAACTGATTGGTAAACATACACAGAAACACACACACGTCAGTTCCTGTGTTCCTTCACTGGATACATGTTATATCACATGGTTGTTGTTGTTAGGCACCGTTGTTCCCTCCCTGAGCGCGCCCCATTGTTTGTCTGTCTCTGTCGGCTGTGTGGAACGAGCGAGTGAACTGAGTATATGAGATAGGTGGTGATTATTTGAGGGGGCTTGAGTGGTGTTCGTTCGGTTTGGTGACTAACTATCATCCAGCATCGACTGAGGCCTTCTGCTACAGTACCATATTCCACGTTCTCTGCGCGTTGGTTGGTGGGTGTTTTCTCTGTCTTTGTGTTTCAATTAGGATGGGACGTCGCCAGTCTTCTTTGGGTGAGAGCGGAAGTTGAGTAAAGGAGTCCGTCTGTCTGCCTGTTCGTTGTTCAATCGTCCCTGTGAGTTATGGATTGTAGTGCTTTCGTACATTCCTACCGAATTGTGATCATACCACCATAAACAATGTGACACTGTAACCTTCAAAGGGTCACTCATCTAATACACCAAGCAAATAGAATGGCGTCAGGACACTGTGCCCCCCAAAGTCAACCACAAGGGGAGGAGCCCTGGAACAACGAGAACTGGAACTATGAGGAAGTGTCACAGATTGGCTCGGGGGCATACGGCACCGTCTATTGCGTCAGGGACAGGGCCACTGGACTGGAAGTGGGTCTGACATTGCTTTAGAAGGTAACTGTGGTCGTTTGAAGTTTTGTGCTTGTGTTCTGTCCTACAGTACGCGCTGAAGAAGGTGCGCGTCCAGTTGTCGGAAGAGGGCATTCCACAGAATGTCATTCGGGAGATCGCCACGCTCAAAGCTCTGGAGAGACGACAGCACCCAAACGTCGTCAGGTGGGTCAAAATTCAGGACAAAGTCGGGAGACTGAAATTGAAATACTGCTTGATATTTTGGATTGCTCCCTCCCTCCCTCCTTCGTCCTCCTTCCTCCCTTTTCCCTCCCTCCCTCCCTCCCTCCCTCCCTCCCTCCCTCCCTCCCTCCCTCCCTCCCTCCCTCCCTCCCTCCCTCCCTCCCTCCCTCCCCTCCCTCCCTCCCTCCCTCCCCTCCCCTCCCCCTCCACTCCCTCCCTCCCTCCCTCCCTCCCTCCCTCCCTCCCTCCCCCCCTCCCCTCCACTCCCTCCCTCCCTCCCTCCCTCCCTCCCTCCCTCCCTCCCTCCCTCCCTCCCTCCCCCTCCCTCCCTCCCTCCCCCTCCTTTCCATCTGACGTGGTTGTGAGCGGCAGTATGTGTTGTCTGCAGGCTGCTGGACGTGTGTCACGGCCTGAGGACGGAGAGGGAGCTGTACATCCACGTGGTGTTCGAGAAGTGCGACTGGGACCTCTACCAGTTCCTTCGCCGTCTGCCCCGCCCCCTGCCCCCCCAGCAGCTGAGGCAGATGGCCCTGCAGGCATTCAGGGGAGTCGACTTCCTCCACGCCAACAACGTCGTACACAGGGACTTGTGAGTGTTGTGATTGTGATTATTGTGATGAGGTGATGATAACTGATGAACTATTAATCATTGCAGGAAGACGCAGAACATGCTGGTGAATCGAGACGGCTCCCTCAAGATCTGCGACTTCGGCCTCTCGCGCTCCTACTCCCTACACGCCGCCTTCACCACAGTGGTACGCGTCTGAAGTATTCTGTCTGTCTGTCTGTCTGTACCCTGTTACTGTAACGCTAAGGCCGAGTTTGGAGGTAGTAGTTGGAATAACTCGGTTCCAGGTGGTGACACTATGGTACCGGGCGCCCGAGGTGCTTCTCCAGAGCAGCTACTCGCCCTCTGTGGACCTCTGGAGTCTGGGCTGCATACTAGCGGAACTCCACTGCAGGTGGCTGCCTACAGACTTGTCAGTGGAAATATTGAATCGTACAGTATCTACTATCATTGCAGGGGCGAGCCCCTGTTCGGAGGTCAGTCGGAGACGCAGCAGCTGCAGTTGATCTTCCACACACTGGGAGTGCCAACTGCTCACCAGTGGCCTGTGGACGCTGTAGTGCCCAGAGACGCCTTCCTTCAGGCGCAACAGCAGCCGCCTCTGGGACTGAGACAGAGACTCAGGCAGGCACACACGCCTCTGACCAGTCAGGGGCTCAGCTTGATTGAGGTGTGCAGTTTTACGCTATAAAAAATTGGTGGAAGGAAGAGGGGTGGAAAGGTGGGGGTGCAATATCATAACGTTTTGGATTGAGTTGTTGAGTAACAAGCTTCTCATCTTCTGAATTGCGTCTCTGCCTCTATGATCCTTCGCAAATCCCCCTTCACCAGCCAGTTGTTCTTGCCGTTGCAGTCGCTGCTCCAGTTCGAGGGCGCTCGTCGTCCCACGGCCCGTCAGTGTCTCCAGCACCCCTTCTTCGCCGGTGCACAAGAGCCCAATTGCCCCCAAAATGCGTCCAACAGCGCCCAATTCTTGCCCACGGCCCCACCCCCTCAGCAGGCCCCAACTGTTCAGCATCAGTTGGCCGCCGCTGAAGGTCTCTTGGGACCACTGTAGACACAAAGAATGAGGCATTCCCCCAGATTTTGTCCGTGTTTGCCACGCTTTTACCAGTACCGGACGCATCACTTGCTGTTGCCAGTTGTTTTGTTTTTGCCACCCTGCCGACGCAAGTGTGAATTCTGGTAGTTTGAGCGGGTTTTCCTGCGTCTTCCTTCCACATTCATCATAGGGGATCTGTTGTGGACCAATAGGGCGCGTCACTTCCTCTGGTTCGAATCACTTGCATGTGCGTTTGTCGGTTCACTTTCTGTCACTTTGCCAGCCAATGTATCTGTGCGCGATCTCTTGCTCTACCGTAGGCCTTTTTGAACTGTGGATGTGTTACCGCATTTGCTGGATTACTCAAGCAACATAGCACCACAAAGCAAGCTTTTGGCATTGCTAGGAGCTTGAAGCGACGCAGCACCAAGTAAAAGCATAGCACTAGCCAACCTACTCCACTAGCTACCTGGATATGTATCAGGGATTAACGTTGAGATTCGTTGCGAAACCATAAAACTGACGATATGTAGCGCTAATGTGCACTAGGCTGGAATGAGTGTGGTACAGAGATCGGCCTTTCACTGCCTATAGAAGCGGGGCACGTCTGTGTTGCTAAATTCAGCGGAAGCAGCTGGGTCTGGTAGTTCTACTGTCGTCGTTGGCGTTTCTCCTAGTGTCCACTAGGCGTCGCCACCGCCCAGATCGGCGTCTGCGCCTTCGGCGTCCTCGTCGGCACTGGCCTCCTGATACTGCTGGTACTCGCTGATCTGCACAGGGTTGTGTGGGTATCATACCAATGTAATCATTGTAAGGGGTCAGTGATAGTAATGATACCAAGTCGTTCATGTTGGACTCGGCCTCGGTGAACTCCATCTCGTCCATGCCCTCACCAGTGTACCAGTGGAGGAAGGCCTTGCGACGGAACATCGCTGCAACACACACAGGCATCACTGTGTGTCACAGAGCATAATTCAATTACTCACCGGTGAACTGCTCTCCGATGCGCTTGAAGAGCTCCTGGATGGAGGTGGAGTTGCCGATGAAGGTGGCCGACATCTTGAGTCCTCTGGGCGGTATGTCGCAGACGGCCGTCTTGACGTTGTTGGGTATCCACTCGACGAAGTAGCTGCTGTTCTTGTTCTGCACGTTCAGCATCTGCTCGTCCACGTCCTGTGGAAGAGAAGAGAGGGATAGCTTGAACACTCACGGCACACATAGGTACGGATGGACAAACTGTTATTAAAATAATAATTTGTGACGACAGAGGAATCTCTGAGGAGATCTGAGGAGATCGTGAAGTCTCTTTTGAACACAAGTTTTAAGCTCATGTCAGTCATGGTTACTCCACAGTCCATGCCACTTTGTTGAGGGTGGCTCGTATTCTACTTTCAAGTGTGTCCCACTCGCTGCCTCACTATTGCTTCAGTTCAGTCAGTCAACGACTTTAGTTGGCGCCTTCCTGAACCTCTAACTAGCTGAATGGTCATAGGCTTTCTCGGAGATGATGAATACTTGAATCAACCAGTAACCTATACATACAGTACGTACAGAGCTACGCGATATTGCCAGTGCAACAGGTGTGACAAAGGTTTGGGATTGGGGACGGGTGTGTGGGGTGGAGTACGGACGGCCATGAGGCTCTTTCCCCTGAAGATGATGGCGGCCGTGAGGTATCTTCCCCTGCCGATGTCGACGGCGCACATGCAGTGCTTGGCCGCGAACGCGTCCGCCACCAGCTGTCTCGCAGTCCACTCCCTCCTCTCGAAGGGCAGGGAGGCTGAACAAGTATGAATAAGGTTCTCAGGGCCCAATCACCTTCATGGACATGCGTCCGCGGAAGACGGCGCCGACGGTGAGGTAGCGGCCGTGTCTGGGGTCGCAGGCGGCCATCATGTTCTTGTTGTCGAACATCTGCTGCGTCAACTCCGCCACCGTCATCGCCTTGTAGCCGGCCGTACCTGTGGGTTGGTGACAAACAATAACAGCGACGTACAATCGGCCACTCTCCCCACATGTGCATTCGCTACCGCAAGCCTCTCTCTAATTTGTAGAGTTCACTTCTAGTAGCTATCCATTTCGATCCTCTAAATACGCCACTTAGCCGACCCTAGTCACATTTCTAGCGCCATAGCAGCTTGTACATGTAACGCCTAGATGCGCCGTATTTACGTACAAACACACAGACTACAGGGAACAGACAGCATGACTACGCCTACAGGCATCAAACAAAGCTGACCTCGGGCGGTGAGTGGGGCGAAGCCGGGCATGAAGAAGTGGAGTCGGGGAAAGGGGACCATGTTGACGGCCAGCTTCCGCAGATCGGAGTTCAACTGTAGAGGTGTATGTAGAGTATTCTTCAGAGTACCCACACTTTTGACATGGAAGATGGCCGACCTGTCCGGGGAATCGCAGGCAGGTGGTCACGCCGCTCATGGTCATGGACACCAGGTGGTTCAGGTCGCCTGAGGGCGAAAGTTGCGTTATTTGACTACCGTATACACTCAACCAATCAACACCCACCGTATGTGGGGTTGTGGAGCTTGAGCGTGCGGAAGCAGATGTCGTAGAGGGCCTCGTTGTCGATGCAGAAGGTCTCGTCCGTGTTCTCCACCAGCTGGTGCACCGACAGCGTGGCGTTGTAGGGCTCCACCACCGTGTCTGAGACCTTGGGTGATGGGACCACCGAATACGTTTTCATGATGCGATCGGGATACTCCTCGCGGATCTTGGTGATCAGCAGAGTGCCCAGACCACTCCCAGTGCCGCCGCCCAGAGAATGGGCCATCTGGAAGCCCTGCAACCGAGACACGACACGCACGAACATGCGCTTTTGTACGGTGACATGAAGATACTGTGTAGTTGACGTAGTAGTGTGGATGTGGGATCCAACCTGCAGGCAGTCGCACTGCTCGGCCTGAAAAGATTGAATTTCAATTGTCTCTTGTATCAACATTGTGCTTGCCCACTTGAAATTACACTGGTTACTCCCAGTGGAAACACGACCGCGCAGACCTCCTTGCGCACGACGTCCAGTACGGAGTCGACCAGCTCCGCTCCCTCCGTGTAGTGCCCTTTGGCCCAGTTGTTGCCGGCCCCGCTCTGGCCAAACACGAAGTTGTCAGGGCGGAACAGTTGGCCGAATGGACCCGCCCTGACGCTGTCCATGGTGCCCGGTTCCAAGTCGACCAGCACGGCCCTTGGGACGTACTTGGCCCCGCTAGCCTCGTTGTAGTAGACGTTGATGCGCTCCAACTATGTGCGGCACAAAGATAGAAATCATGGCACAGTCTATTAGTGAGAAACAGACGTAAGTGGAAGGCTTACCTGGAGGTCGGAGTCGCCGCCATAGACGCCGACGGGGTCGATGCCGTGCTCGTCCGAGATCACCTCCCAGAACTGAACAGCACAACCTGCCTTTATGCTTCTCATCGTCCGACTTTGAGCTTATAACCTGCTTGAAGACTTCGGAAACATTGCGAGAACGACATGCAAAATACACTGCGTCAGTCCTTTCCAGTTTGTTCTCGCATCAACCCCCTCCCCCCCCCCCCCCCCCTGTATGCAACTCTGCCTGCCTCCCGCAGTCGTAGTAACAGCAAGTGAGGTCACTGCAGAGCTGGCCATTGCTCTACCCTCAAGGACAGTCCCTCCCCCCTTCCTCCATTCCTGTTCTAGTCGTAAAGTGGAAGAGGCGTCACTGGCCCCCTATTTGGCTATTGATGAAATAGCCACCGCTAGCCTTGCCTGGGCCCGCTCATGGGCCAGTCTGACAACAGGCGGAAGACGTGCTCAGTCACTCACTCTCTAAAGCACTCATTCACTCAGCCGGGCAAAGGCCCCCGCCCAATCCCTTCGTTGCCTATGCATTGGACCGACGACTGACAAACGGCACACACACAAACACTGATGAAGGATGGGGGGAGGGGAAGAAGCGCCTCTCTGATGACTCCACTCGCCTCCTCAGGCGCTCAGGGTAATAATAATCTGCCACCGGAAACGCAGAAACTGTACAACAGTTGATCGCGAAGCATGAAAATCATGAAACAATCAAGGCCCAGTCAGGGTGACCAATAGAAACTCATTTTAGTTTCAGTTTTAGTTTCAGTTATGGAATCCGCGCGAGTTTCGATTCAGTAACTGAAACTGAGTTTCAGTTATTGAAGGTTCAGAAAGTCACTAGGAATTGCTCAAAATCATTCTTGTGGGATAATATTTAGTGGACAAAGAAGTGACTTCTTTTTGGGATGGCATCCTTGCATATTTGGACCTAAATATGAACAAAATGTTTACACATTTGAGTCGGCTAGAATTTTATGAAAATCTGCTGAAGATCGGTAAAATTTGACATTCAAATAGGTAACTGAAACTGAACTGTGCGTTTCGGTTTCGGCTTCAGTTTCAGTTATGGAATCCGCTCGAGTTTCGATTCAGTTTCAGTTAACTGATTGTAACTGAAATGAAACTAAAACTAGTTTAAGTTTCTATTGGCCACCCTGGGCCCAGTAGCACACAAGCATACAGGTAGGAACGTTCAACCAGGGTGGCATTCCACAACTGAAACTGAAACTGAAACTCAGCCAGCACCATAATTTTAACTGAAACTGAAACTAAAATGAGTTTCTATTGGTCCCCCTGCGTTCAACAAAAGTGCAACTCTACCTTCGCCGCCATACTACATAGTGAAACTGTCACCTCACCGTCACCGTCAACAGGGCAGATATAAACCACATGGTAGCCATATCACAGCTTTCCACTTTCTACAGAAACTCTTCTACCATCGTTGGCCTACCGTAACTGATGATTGCATACACAGGGCGGCAAGTTGACCACTAAACAACCCATAACTCAGGCAGTGGCTCATATGCAGAGCGATTGGGCCTCTTGCCAGAGGATGATGGGCCGCAACGTAAGGTGGGAGGTAAAACGAAGAGAAAGGACAACAAGTGAAAGTGCATACGTTGATAACGTCTGCAGGTTCGTCAGTAATTGCAATATTTAAAACAGTCGTGTCATCATACACTTAGTGAAACGAAAGCAACGGAACATTGGACGCAGAAAGTGTCGCGCTTTGGCTTGCTATCTGTGTGTCTTCTTGGCTTATGGACTCGCCATTGAAACTGCGAAATGCGCCACATGCAAACCAACCAACGGCCACCATCATACATACCTTGGCTCCAATCTGATTGCCGCATTGGCCAGTCTGCAGATGGACGATCTCGCGCATCTTCACGTGCTTCTTTCAACCTTTGATTCAAATTTGGCCTACTTATTGACCGGCAGAGTTAGTGGAATGATTACTCTGTTAGACTTCCTTGCTGGCGTTGAAGCTCCAAGTGCTCCAAGTCCAAGTGCTCGTAGACGAATGGTTATGCCAAGCGGTGAGAGATGCCCATATGTACTCGTCAGTTCGAATTAGGCGACTACCGTACTCTAGGGTGGCGTGTTTTCTTCGTTTCAATGGAACATATCCCGGAACAGCTACTTGCGCATAACACCAAAATAGCACAAGGACTGCCGTACATGCATAGATGAGGTTCACAAGGCCCTTTACAATAAGCCTGGGTAGAGTAGACAATTTGTCACTCTCATCACAAATACCGTCGCTCAGAATTTCTTGTGTAAGACCACTGCGTTCAGAACTTCAGACCGATTAGTGGTCATGACACCATAAGCTCGCAGTGGCTTTTTCGCACTAGGTACATGTTATGACTGTACTAGCACTCAGATCAGAAGGGCACCCTCTTCTTGCTTCCGGCGGCGGTTAGGGGTCGTCGCCCCTTTCCCCCATTCTCTCTGTTGACCCCCCGTTGTGCCGAGAATGTGGGTACATTGTGGTGGTCAGAGGAGGAGAGTCTGTGCTGCTCCAGTGTCAGTGAGTTGAGATCAATCTCCCTAGCCGAGAGACCATCTCCTGCAGCTGAGGGTGTGGAGGAGATGGCGTCGTGAAGGACGGCGAGGAGATCCCGAGAGGAGACGTCCACGTCCAGACGCGTCTTGACCACGAAGTCCACTCGCAGAGAGGGCACCTCCACCACGAATCTTAGAAGGGAGTACAGTACACCCAACCAGTTGCAGTGCACATTGTTACTGTGGGGCTGGCAACTATGTACAGCATATTCCACTGCTCTACTATGGCTCGCTTACTTGAATCCGACGACCTCGGCTCCCTCGTATACGGACTCCAAACCACTCTGGATGAAGATCTTGTCCAACTGTAAGAAGTCTTTGTTTGAGACTGATGTACTATCGCACTCTAACTTGCACGCAAATCTCTATAGCTAGATGACTGTCTACATATGTAGAGACCATACCACATACCAGCAGTGCAATGCTGTCGGCCCTCTGTCTGAACTGCGGGGAACGCTTGCTGAGCAGCTGGACGTCAAAGTCGAACAGGGGACCGTCCACGACGTCGAAACTGCCGCTGAACTGGCGTACCAGACGAACGGCCGACCTGTGCGTCTTGGCTGGAATGAAAGCACAGCTTGGCGCGCGTGTCGGCACTTACAATCGTCCATTGTTAGTGCTGTGGTGGGGACTGGCTGACTGACTATGGTGATTGACACAGGTGATCGTGCAGTACAGCGTGTAATAAGAGAGCATTGATGACAAGAGCTGTGGCCAACCAACCTTGCGAGAGGACGGTGACGCCCATGGCGACCAGCAGTCCAATCATGACGAGCAGCATGAGCAGACACAGCCACCAGAGGGACCATCGGCGACAGCAGCCGCCTCCTTCTCCACTCTCGTCCTCCTGATGTTGTTGTCCCACCACTCCCAATCGGGAGTCGATCCCTTCTGGCATGGCGACAGAGCAGAAGGGTGCAGTCGTCGCCCCATTGTGTCCCCCCAGGGTGCCTGTGTTTAGGGCCCAGGGGGAGGCGACTGGAGGTCTCCTCTGCTGCTGCCAGCCCAAGAAGCTGTTGGCGCAGTAGGAGCCGCTGAATGTTCACCCATCACTCACTCAATGGGGGAAACAAGCCGGGTGAGCAGCCGCCGTCTGACACTCACCTGGAGCCAGTAGGCAGTCCCCCATAGGTGGGCTGTCTGAAGACGGTGTACTCCTCGTCCAGCTTGCACATGGGGATCACCAGGGGGCCCGTGGGAGTGGGCGCAGTGGCCAGGCTGCTCCAGTCGGGCGAAACTGCCCCAGGGTCGGGGCTGACAACCGCCTGAGGCGGTGGGGGCGAGATCAGGCCCCATTGGGCGTTGTTGGAGGAGGGGCTATTGTCCCTGGGCAGGCCTGGAGGTCTCTGATCCTCTGGGTCGGGGAGTAGGGATCTCTTCTTGGCGCTGGAAGAGCGCCGTTCCCTGCTTTTGCCCCCCGGGCCTAAGGGGCGCCTCGGGGTGCCGCTGACGGCCCCGGCCGAGGAGGAGGCCGCCAGGGTGTAGGCTGAAGACAAGGTAGTGATATGTATATTTATGTAGCTCTTAGCTTGAGTCAATCAACTACTACTTTGTTCTTTGGTCAGTAAGAACCCATAGACCGCCTAGGGTGACGACTCCCGGATGGATACGTTACCAAATGGAAGAAAGATCTGGCGGGGATCAGGAGGGCAGGGCCAGCAACGGTCGAGCGAACAACTGAGCTGAAGTGCTCATAGACACGTGAAGGCTACAGATACTTACATGAGTCTTTCGCAGATCAAGTGTGGCGGGGATCAACGCAGTATCCACACTATAGCCCACCGGTGGAGACGCTGGTGGAGGCGGAGGCGGAGGAGAGGGAGTCGTGACGACTCGTGGTCGACGAAGAGGACGACGCTGAGGACGCAGCGTCACGCTGTCGCTGATCCCCCGCCTTCTTCTTCTTCCTTCTCGGCCGCTTGCCGCTGTTGGGCCCTCGCTTTCTACTGCCACCCTCCCCGTTGTTGCCGTCGTCGTCGCCTGTCCCCCTGTTGACCGCGATTCGCTTTTGTTGCTGCTCTTGTTGTTGAGTCGTAGTAGCCATTGTTTCGTCCACCACGCCTCCTTCTGCCTCCGTTGCGACGGCAGTCGACGCCTTATTCTCGGCCGGTCCTGGCTTGGAGTTATTCTGGTCTTCAGGATCACTTGAAGACATTGGCTCACTGTGGCAGGGCAAGAAGTGATTCTGTACTGCGGTGGACAGATTACAGCAAAACACGGACCGGTTACTACTCTGGCCGATTCACGCGAGTTGTACAGGACAAGAGTCACTGGAACTATCGAGTATTATGCCTGATTTCCATATGAGGGGATGGCCGCGCGCGCTGTGACACCAACAACAGATCGGCAGAGGCGTAACCGGCCGGCGTGACGCAATTATCGCCCGGCCAGCGCGCATGCCGACGCGGGGCGGCCTGCCGCTCCCTTCCAAACTAGGTCAGTCAGTGAAATTCCCATGGTCTGGATAGACGCGATCGAGACACGGGGTAGAGAGAGAGAGGAGGAAACTGACCGCTCACTCAATAGGCCGATTTGTGACCGTCAACACAACTCGGACGAGGAATCAGCGAAAGTGGCACGTTTGCAAATTGCAATGACCGATGGTGAAGAACACAATAGCAGAGCGGAATATTAAGAGGTTCTCAAGCCATTCTGAGCAGCAACCGACAACAATAGACCTAACTTAATGTACATCTACAACTGCTCCAAATCTGATCTTCAGTGTTGTGGGTGTCAAGTCAAACCAGCTGACTGAGCTGTTCAAGTGACAATACCAAAAAGTGGTTGCAAGCCTTTGAAAGAACTACATACCTAGTCTACCTACCTACCTAACTCACCAACAGAGAATGTAACATGTATGTGCAAGCGGCTTCAATCAACAAATCCAAAAGGAACTCACGAGTGGCGACGACTCAGCCTGGTTCAACATAGGTTCACCACACAAACAAATAACTACGTAGGTTCACCACACAAACAAATAACTAACATTCACTGCCTATACAACTTGCAAACAGCAAACTACAAAATCAGATTAATTCCGTTCAACTGCCGACTTGCTCGACTACCAATGGATGGAGATTAGCGGCAGGCAGGAGGCAGGCCCTTGCACAGTCCATCTCCCCGTCCTGTCCCGGCCGAGGCCATTGCCCACCCACCCTCCTACCCACTGCATACATGCTATGTCTCTTGAACGATCAAGAGGCGCGGAGGGAGGGACGGTGTATGTCATGTCATCCGATGGAGAAGGGAGGCAGTGGTTGACTTTCCGCCTCACTAGCGGGGCCTTGACACGCCGACACTCTATTGTCGCCCCTCTCTTTCTGCCTCCCTCCTCCTTCCCGTCACCCTACACTATGTACCACCCCTCCCCCTTCCCCGCAGAAGGACACGGAAGTGCAGTGAACGGCAGCCGAGCCACTCCATTGCGCTTAGTCTCATCTCGGGCCAAACGCTTGTATTGTACACTGCAAATGGCAAGCTCTTCTGACACGGCGCCTTCGTTCTTGTTGCTCTATGTAGCCCCTCCTATTGTATGTTAAACGGCACCAGTCGTTGTTTTGAATGACTTCTCTGATTCCAGAACCCGTCTCTACACAACGAACAGTTGGAAGGGTCACACGTCAACAATATTCCCCTATCGAAGCTGCCCGTAGGATGGAGTAAGACTCGAGAAAAGCGGAATCAAGCCAAGAGATTGTTTCCAGCTCACATCACAGGAAGGTCTCCTTCGAATCGGCAAGTATATAGGCCTGGAGCCAGCTGTCCTGACATCCATAGGGCCCCTTTGGAAAGGCGGAGCCGCCGCAGCGTCCGATGCCTGCCATAGCAATCTTCCTCTTAGCGACAACGGCCGCGGTGTCATGATTGTCTTGAGTGCGCGCCATTGCTGAGCCGTTCAACAGAGAGAGTAGGCGGGCTGCAGTCTCGTCCGCCGTCTCTCCTTCCACATCCGAGGGTCCCATCAGGGCTTGCGAAGGGGCCTTCAGTCTCTTGATGCTCTCAGGGGAGGAATGGCCAGTGGGCCTTCGTCCCATCGCAAGCAATTGCTGCTGCTGCTGCGGGTGAATGCCGCTGAGAAGGGAGGAGTTGCTGAGTCGCTTCTGCAGCTCCCTCTCCACTTTGTGGGGAGAGCTCAGAGGTGTGGTGCCAGTTGTAGTGGCAATAGTCCACTTCTTGGCCAGTCGTTCGCTCTGCCATCCCAGTCCCTGACGTTGCCTCTGGGCCACCAGCTGGTCGAGCAAGGCCTGCCGACTGGCCTGTCGCCGTACAGAGGCGGCTGTCATGGTCGTGTGGCTGAGTGTGGTGTTGCCGGCCGGCAGGAGTGAGCTGTCGCAGTCGGCCAACTGGCGTACAGCCCTCTGAGGCTGCTTCAAAAGTCCTCTGCGAGAAAGGGCCCCAGTGCTGGTGGGTCCCGCAGCTGCTGGGGCGGTGGAGGAGTAGGCGAGACTCTGCTGGAGGGCGGCGGCCCTCTCGCGACGCCTGGACGAGGCGTTGCCGCACCGGCAGCGAAGGATGCGCACGAAGGCCTCGCGGAAACGACGGTTGAAGATCTGAACATATGTAGGTGTATGTGGAACCAACTAACACTAGCAGTCAGAGGGAAGCAGGGGAAGAAAGGCGTACAGTGTAGATGATGGGGTTGATGGTGGAGGAGAAGTAGCCGAGCCAGAGGAAGGTGCTGGCCAGCGCCTGGGGCACGTGGACCTCCCCAGGTCCATAGTAGGCGATGGTGAGATTGAGGGCGAAGAAGGGCGTCCAGCAGACGAAGAAGCAGAAGAAGACCAGGGCCAGTACACGCGTCGCCTTGTGCTCGCTCGCCAGCTCCCCTGAGCCGTCGCCCCCTGGACCCCCACGACTCCCGCGCGCCGTCACCCGACTGTGCAAAGGCATTACATTACATACACTGTAGAAGGGTGGCCTGTTTACCAGCAACAGTGCGCAAAGGCTGATTCCTTCTTAACCAACCTGGAAATGGACTGTATCATTCCCTTGGTCCTTCGCCTAATAGTCCTCAGAGAGGCAGGTGTGGATCGCCGTCTCCTCTCCTCCATCTCGGCGGCGGCTGCGTCGGCGGCAGCGCGCAGTGAACAGCCATCGGTGGCCCTCCTCTGAATGGGCGCCACCACAGCTCGACCCCCCGTGGTGCCCGAGGTGCTGTATCCCGAGGTGGAGCCGTCCTCCTCCTCTTCGTCGAATTGACTCACTCGCAGGGTGGTAGAGCGTTGCTCCGATTGCACACGCAGCTGACGACCTGACTGACTGACCACACTGCCCGTTGACGGCGGTGGTCGGCGCCTGAACAGAGGGCAGTTAGCAGGTCAGCGTTTGCATCAGACACTGTGGTCTGTCTTCCAGCCTACAAGTGTCCCACCGCGTGGTGACGGTCCTCCTGAGGCCCTCGACGTGTGGGGTGGACGAGACGGAGGCTGAGGCGGCCGAAGTCTTGCTCTTATTGTTCACTGTAGGGGAGGGGGAGTTCAGAAGAGCCGCCTGCTTGTTCAGCAGTGCTGTAGTCTTGTAGTAGGTGAAGGCCATGATGAGGAAGGGTATGAGGAAAGCCATGGTCGAGCCGTAGAACATGAAGAAGCGCGAGAAGATCTGACAGCTGGCCCCAACCAGCACGTTGCTCTCGTCCACCAGGGCCAGCACCCCGATGGGACAGCTGAGGACCACCGTGAAGAGCCAGACGCCGGCCACCTTGAGGCCCACCTGCAGGCAAGGAGACTGCCAAGTGGGATGTGGGATTTGGAGGGAATGTCTGGGGAAGACTGATGTGTGGATTTCCAAAATCTGGCGTTTCGCTGTGATAAGAATATACACAGCTCTTTGAATCAAGTGAAGCCTGAGACGTTCCTTAGGGTGGTCTTGATAACTCAGTTCAGCCAATGATTATGCTATCCGCTCCATTCACTGACATATTTTATTTATTTTATCTCATGGAAGCTGATAACATCATAAGATTTATCAAGTTCACTTCTACAGATTTACTGTAAAATTAAGAAACAGATCTGGTTCTGTGTCAAAGCCTCTGAAAACTTCTCGAGCAAAATCAAACCTTTCGTCATTAATGAAGCAACGTAGTTCAAGTGTCGACATACTGTAGCAGCAACTTTTTATGTAGCCTACAGTACCTGTAGTCTGACGCTGCCCGCGTGTCTCAGTCTCGTCTTCAAAGGCCTGGATATTCCCAGGTACCTGTCCAAGGAGATGACGGACATGTGAACGATGGAGGCGCTGCAGAGGAAGACGTCCAGGTAGACGTAGGCCAAGCAGAGTGGGAAACCGCCCAGGGTCCAAGCGCCGTAGTGGAACTCCACCGAGACTGCCAGGGGCATGACCAGTGAGCAGACGAGAAGGTCAGCCACGGCCAGTGAGAACAAGAAATAGTTGGTCATGTTCTGCAGCCGGCGCTCGCTGTAGATGGCCAGACAGACCATCAGGTTGCCTGTGAGACCGACCACTGACACGCCGGACAACAGTAGAAGGGCGGCCACGTTCCGCTCGGCTGGCAGCGCCGCACTCGTCGTCACATTGACTGCCAGCGACTCACTGGTTGTTGAGCTGATGACAGCAGTCGCCGCCATTTGGATAGAGTGGCGAAGGTGCTACAAATGGATCGTGCATAGGCTGCACTTGCGCGTGTCTGTCTCTACCGAGTTTCTTCTGCTAATAAGCCCCTCCCTTCGAGCAAATCGTCATGCAGGACGGAACCCGGTACAGCTACATACATAGGTGCCGCGCAGAGCAGTGAGTTCACACCCCATCCCAGAAGGCCCAAGCAGATCAGGACAACGATACAGAGTGGACCACCTAACGCGACCGATATCGCACTTTGTCAGTGAGATTTAATACAATGCAATACAATTTTGACAAGAAGTATGGTCAGGACAATGCTATCTACTTATTCTAATTTCAAAATCTTCAGCATTTGGATTACACCAATTCACTGTTGACAACGTGCACGTTGAAATTAGCGCTCGTAGCTCACGCCAGAACGTCACCACTCTGTGATCATAAGTGTGTAGATATGTGACAGACATCAAAAAGTCTGCGCCTGGTCATTTCTGATTGATTGACTGACTGGACACCCTTTTTGGCACTCCGCTTTGCAAAAGCAGGAGTGCTATAGGGGGCGTCGGATTGAACAGAATCATCTTACCAAGCTTTCTCGCGCTACACAAATCGGATCGCCAAGTGGTTTTTTGCGTTAGATAGGTTGAGTCGACGCGCTGCGTGGACAAGAAACTAGAAAATTCCGGTGGTGGACAAATTTTGCGAAAATTCGAAAATTCGAATTTTTACTAAGTAAAAAAACAAACAATAGACCATAACTTTCGCAAAAGTGGGCCGATTTTGGTGATTTTTGGATATGTTGTAGGCCCATGGACGCTGATCTGGAAAAAATCTAAACGGGCTCCCTAGGTGGTTCGACGCGGGAGTACGGTAGAAAATTTGAATTTTCAAATTTTTTTCGGCCCTTTAAAAAATCGTAACTCGAGTTTGCGACGGTGGATCCTTACCAAATTTTAACTTGTCAAAGAACACAATATTACCTTTCATTTGAGACCAATAGCGCCGAGATCGGCTTTGTCGTTCGGGAGATCTGCGGTGACAAAGGTACCGGGTCTCAAGCGGAAATTTTCGATTTTCGACTTTGAGTGGATTTCTGTGTTGGAAAGCGTGTCGTTAGCGATAAATTGACTATTGCAACGTGTTCTGCGTCGAAAGTTGGTCTAGACGAAGTGTCTTGACCACATTTAGGTACCGTATCCCGGCCGCGCCAAATTTTTGAATCTCGGGGTCAAATTTTCGAAATTGAGTATAAAGTGTGTTCGGGGGTTTTCGGCGACGCTGAACACGAATCCGGTGTTTGTTTTGGATTTTGGACGCCTTTACGCTGATTTCGCAACCCGGCCGGCCGAAAATTGGGTCCCGGGGTAAAAATTTCAAAATTGAGTTGACAGTTGTTTCTGGGCTTTCTGACACCGCAGAACACGAATCCGGCGTTTGTTTTGCGTTTTGAGTTTCATTTAGCCTGCTTTGGGCGTCAAACACGCCCCAAACATGCCAAAACTTGACCGAACGTGTTCAAACTTGTCCAAATATGTTCAAACATGTTCAAACTTGTCCAAACACGTCAACTTGTCCAAACTTGTTTGAACCTTGTCGGCGACACTGAACACGAGTCTGGCGTTTCCGTGACGGATTATTACCGAGTAGTGAGACGCGACCAGTCTGCTTTGCTTCGAAACAAGCGGAGTGCCACCCTGAAGGTCCCCTTCAGCGTTCAACTAGTCAGGTTTCATTCTGGTTGGCAACAAGTTGAGTTCACTTTCACACTTTCCACAGACGTCAGTAGAAGGCGACGCGAGTCGTTCGAAACTTGCAGGGAGGGATCAATCACGCTAATGGGAGTTGATGATACCGGAATAGAGCTCTCCTTTCATTGCTATCGGCTAAAGCTCACAAGCTCATTGCACTATCTCAGGCTTAAGGGTACAAGTTTGATTACCTCGGTGGAATTCAATCTCATCATCACTCAGGCAGAGTATTGCAACAATGCAAGTGTCTACAACTATCAAGCTGCCATCTATGTGCGTACCAAGAGTTGCCATATTCCTAGATTGGACCAGTTACAATGCATACATATTACAGCATCTAGACACTTCTGTCAGGACACGTGTCAAGGGCGCAGAGGTGGTCTAGGGGTCTCTATATTCACTAGGCTTGATTTGGCCACTCTCTCTCACTCGATAGAGTGACACATAGAATAGACAGTGGAAGAACTTCCCTTGCTTCGTCTCTAAATGGCTGAATAATATCCGCTGCGCTGCACATCAATTTATAACCCCTCTTGCCTGGGGGGAGGCGGGGGATGGGTCAGGCTGGGATACGGATTTGTGCATGTATTAGGTTAAAATTGCATGTACGCGAAACGTCCCTTTGAGCTTTCGTTCTGCCCTTTTGGAGATAGAGAGTGCCATCTCTGATAGGCGCCTAATGCAATACGCACTTAATGAAAGATCCTAGACCTTGGGTGAAGGGGAGGGAGGGGGCATTAGATATCACGGTGCGGAGAACTCGGCACTTCTCTAATCACTGCTTGCTTTGTACAAAGAGGGATTTTCAACTTCTTCACGCAGCAAACTAGGGTCAGCCAAATTTGTCCGCCACACTTCCTCTTAGACTGATGGGCTTCTGGTTGCCCTCTGTTTTCTAAAGTCTGGGAGGGAGGGAGGGAGGGAGAGAGGGAGGGAGGGAGAGCGTCTAGTCAAAGACTAGGAGGAAAGTCAGAGCCGATTTTGAAATGAATTGTTCTCTTGTTGGACAGCCGCCGTCCATATGGGCCCCACCCATACCACAGCGGCAGACAGCCCTCGACAAGGAAGGACCACCTACTGTGCGTGACAACTGGCCTGGGGAAGGGGAGGGGAGGGAGGGGAGGGAGGAAGGCGGTAATAAATTGGCAGGCGAAACTTTTTAGCCTTGCCGCGAGCCGCCAAAGGACAGGCCAATTTCTGGGCGCTTTTATCGGGCCAGCTGCGAAGGAGAAGCACACACTCTCTACAGGCAAAAACTATTGGGAAGAGCCGCCGACAAAAGCCTTTTGGTCGCCTCTAAACTTCTCTGGCCGCCAGAATGTCTCTGAAGCCAGTCAGAGGAGAGCTCACCGGGTAGTAGTCACAAGCACGGTGCGGCGGTCAGCCAGCCAGAGCTAATAAAACGCTGTTGACGTCAGTAGAGGGCTCTAAGTGTTAGAGGGGCCTCTACTCTCTCTCTCTCTTTCTCACTGGAGTTACGTAAAGGTGCGCTCTTAGGCGTGACGCCAGCGTCGCGCCAGACAGCCAGCAGCGCCACTGAGCCGATCGAATGGAAATATCACAGGAGCAGCTAAAGGCTGTGTTCACACCTGAACGCAGAACTGTTCATCATCCGCCTCCATTGGAAAATCACCATGTATTATCAGAGGGCGAAATACGCATGACGACCACGACGGCCGCGGTAAGTGGCGTTGAGTGAAGGAGTGAAGGAGCGATCGGTGTCGTCGTCGTCGTCGCGCCTGTTTGTCCAGCACTTGGCAACAAGGCGTTTTAGTAGCTAGGAAGTGGAGGACAATGGATGGCGGAGACCGACCAGACGACAACCGCCCCCCCCCCCCCTCCTCCCCTCTTGTGTCAATCCCAGCACAGAACGGTGAACCGGACATGCGTCGCCGCATTACGACAGTTCGAAGGGGTTTGAAGAGCATTCTTGAAGCTCCTTCTTTCGAGGGCACGCACACGTGAACATGGCATGGTACACTACTGCTCAAATGTAGAAGTAGTTACTTAATAGTTTTAAATGGGTAGGGAACCGGGATTTGGTTTTCATCAATACTCTGTGCCGAGACTGAGAGTCCCACTTCAAATCGCTTCTTGTGGTAATTTTGGTTCTGGGCTGTATTCGTAAGAAAAGGCACCAAGTGTCAACGATTTCGTGTAATACCCGTTTGAGTTTGAGCTTGGTTTACATGTCTTCCGAAGATCCACAGACCACACTGAGTGTTACGACGACGACGACGCCGACGACGACGGCAACAACGGCAACAACAACAACAACAACAACAACAACAACAACGGCGGCGGCGGCGGCGGCGGCAACGACAACGAAGACGACGACAACAACAACAACAACAACAACAACAACAACAACAGCAACAACAGCAACAACAACAACAACAACAACAACAACAACAACAACAACAACAACAACAACAACAACAACAACAACAACAACAACAACAACAACAACAACAACAACAACAACAACAACAACAACAACAACAACAACAACAACAACAACAACAACAACAACAACAACAACAACAACAACAACAACAACAACAACAACAACAACAACAACAACAACAACAACAACAACAACAACAACAACAACAACAACAACAACAACAACAACAACAACAACAACAACAACAACAACAACAACAACAACAACAACAACAACAACAACAACAACAACAACAACAACAACAACAACAACAACAACAACAACAACAACAACAACAACAACAACAACAACAACAACAACAACAACAACAACAACAACAACAACAACAACAACAACAACAACAACAACAACAACAACAACAACAACAACAACAACAACAACAACAACAACAACAACAACAACAACAACAACAACAACAACAACAACAACAACAACAACAACAACAACAACAACAACAACAACAACAACAACAACAACGACAACAACAACGACAACAACAACAACAACAACAACAACGACGACGACGACGACGACGACGACGACGACGACGACGACGACGACGACGACGACGACGACGACGACGACGACGACGACGACGCTCAGGACACTGACTAAACTGGATTCGACGATTCTGCCTGTTGGAAGGCAAAGATTAGTACATGCCTTGACTGTTTGAGGTTTTCTACTGTTTTATGTGTCTCGTTAGTCAACTGTGGTTGTTCAGTTGTCAACAAAG
>JASAMZ010006668.1:0-13300 GCA_030248115.1 Linhomoeus sp. GSCO2_2 | reverse complement strand
TGTATGAATGAAGAGCAAAAAACATGCGGCAGTATTGCTGGGGTGCCAGCAATTAAGTAGGTGATTACGTATGTACAAGTGGCGAGTTACAACACAGAAGATACAGATTAGGAGGGATGCAGCCGTTTGTAGGTCCCCCAACAAGGCGACGCTGGAGCAGCTGCTGACGCTGCTGCAGGAGTCGCTGCTGGCCAACATCGGCAGGCCGAGGAGGGGCGGCAGGCCGTTGAGGGGGGACAGGCCGTTGAGGGGGAACAGGCCGAGGAGGGGCGACAGGCCGAGGAGGGGCGGCAGGCTGTTGACGGGCGGCAGGCTGATGAGGGGCGGCAGGCCGTTGAGGGGGGACAGGCCATCCTCAGTACCGACCACACGTCGCAGAGTGGCACCACTCGCGAGCCAATACGACTGCGAGACGCCGACGGCAAATTGTCCACGGCCTATGCGCTTTCCATTTCGGAACAAATTTCGCCGCTAGTCCATCAGGCGACAAAGTCGATTTTTGACATTTTTACATTTTAATTGTAAATATCTCTAAATTGCAATATTTCAAAACTGTAGAACCATGTCACAAATGCTTATTACCTAACGACCTTTCAATTTCTGCATTCACATTTGTCAATAAATGACGTTCTATTTTTGTCAATTTATGAAATTTTGACAAATAATTGCGTATTCCTATGAAATTCCACATTTGCAAAAAATTTCTTTTGTGTTACAAATTATCCGCGGTCCATGCTCTTTCCATTTCTGAAGAAATTTCGCCGCTACCTCAACAGGCGAAAAAGTCGATTTTCGACATTTTCATATTTTAATTGTAAATATCTCGAAAATGCGAAATTAGCAACAGAAACGGACATCGGATCCGTACTCAGCGACCTCGACTCTACTTGACCACATATGTCGCATACTTTACTTCGATGCCACGAACGGACGGACACACAGACAGACAGACAGACAGACATACAGACAGACATTGTCATCCGTATATATACACCTCGCCGCGCTGAGGCGATAAACGCGAAAAAAACGTTATGGCAGTGCGGTGCACGGCTAGGCAGAACAGAAAACAAGTCTACATGTCTATTTACGACCTTCCGATAAGATTGCAGTCCAAGGCAAACAAGAGGCGAGCGTCGTTGAAGCGACTGTCACAAACAATTTCCAACAGATAGTAGTTGCGAATCCAGGTTTATATAGGGGTGTGTACGCGATGTTGGACATGTTGTTGCTCTGCTCCGAAGCATAAAACGTTTCACCTGTGGCGCTGAAATGAAGTATACGTGCAACTAACCTCGATTATCTTCAAAACAGTTATAAGTTCATAGAAACCAACTCCATAGATCGTCGCCTTGGGCACAGTGCGCCACAGCAAGGATTGGAGAGGTGTTTTGGCTTTAGTGGCGCCCGGCACAACCATCATATAGAAACTTTCAAAGTTTCAACGACCAACGACGTTACAATGTGTTGACGTTCACCCGTCATGATCTGTGACCTAGCGAGATACTCCACTCCCTGAAGCTCTGGATTCGCAACTGCCAAATAGATTGCGAGCAAAAGCAGCGAAGTCTTGCCCTGCCAAGAATATGAAAACGGAGGTTCTGGTGACGATGGTCGTGGTGGTGGCTCGGTCGACTGGTGTCTTCAGCTTGGGCAGCGAAGAGATCAAGGAGGCCGCTCCAGGTTCACTGGATTTGATTTTCGTGGTCCCCAGTTTGGGGTACTGTAGCGCGCGAGTTTGAAAGTCTTTCAGGCTGCTGTCCCTGAGACTACCCAAGCCTGAAGCGCTGCTGCGGCGCCCCGCCGTGCGAGAACGAGGCGGAGGCTGGTCCAAGTCTGCTGCAGGAGAAGACGGTGGGCGACCAGATGGGCATTTGGTTCTGGAGCCAGATCGTCCACCGCTTCTGCCTCTACTCCTCGCCTTAGACGACGCTCAGTTCCGCAGTGATGCGGTTGGTGTGTACATAAATGCAGTGAGGTGTTCGGCTCCTAACCATTCGCGTGAGTTTCGCACAGTTTTAGAGCAACGACTGGCGAACAGTACGCAAGCTTATCGAGTTTCGTCGACGACGATGTCGAATCGGTTCAGTGTCTTGTCGCTTGGTTAGCAGCACTTAGCATGCGATTGAACGTAAAGGCCTCCGATTGGTTTGTCTCTCTCTAAGAAGAGTCTACTGTGCTGTCAGATGATTCACTGTACGATACACGATCTCCGCTGAAACGAGTAAGCAGTACGCTAGGCTGTCGTTTGAGCAATGGCATGCTTCGCAATATGACACGACGAAAACGACTGCAACTAGCGAATTTTCTGGCGACTGAATTTTGTTACTGTCATTGGCGAATTTTGCTATTGGCTTCTCTTTGTGTTATTAGGTAGGATGGCATGTTGTGTCTGTGCAGCGTACACACGTTTTCAATTTGAATGCGGGATTTACCGTACTGCAAAAGGCGCGGAACATACTTACCCACTTTATAAAGCAGGGCGATCGCTTGAAGATCTCCGTCAGCGTTGAAATAGTGCTTTCATTTTTGGAAACATCTACCTAACATCTCTATGTATGTAGGTAACTCCTACAGCACCACTGAAAAGAAGCAACCTAACTGACTTTAGATACTCCAATAACCCCCCCCCCCCCCCCCCACATCTCGTCCTTCGATAGGTGCCAGGATTCCACAACAACAGCAGAGGAGGCGAATGGGGTAGGAGTTTAAAGTTGTGGAGTATACTGCGTCCCCTGGACGACTTGCCTGATTCTCATAAAATTCTTGTGAAGGAGGGGAGGGTCTTGTCCCGCGGGGCTTTGCCCTCGTCTGCTAATCTTGTTGCCCCGTCGCACAACCCATGGGCCCTCTCTCTCCCTCTCTGCGGGGAGGCAATCTCTGATCATCATCACTGATCCCACCAAACCGCGCAGAGAATTACTGACCATTGAGAAGTCAGCCGTCATCAATGAAGATCGGTAATCAGGCGTCTCTGCGACTTGTGGATGTTTTGTGTTGCCTACTGTGCGCTTGCTAGTTGGGAGACTGTTCACTTACGATTAGTTTGCGTCGGAACTAAACCAACATTTCTTCTGTCTATCGGCTCGACAAACGAGGACTGTCGCGGATATGGCAATGGCGGTGAGTAATGGGACTGAGAGAACGATTCTCAAGCCAGGGGTGACCATAGAAGCAAATATAGTTTCAGTGTGTTTTGTTTAATAGTTTAGTTTAATAGTATAGTTTATAGTTAAATATAGTTTCAATATACGTGCTCATTTCATTCAGTATCAGTTTCAGAAATTTTTTTGTTTCAGTTATTGAAGCCTATTTGCAGTATTACGATGCTCGCCAATGTAGTTCGTACAAGCAATTCTGCCTACACGCATTGTAGAATTGGTAATAATAAAGTGAACTTCGAGCTATTTCGTCATCATCAACAGTCAACACGCCAAATCAATCTAAGACGAGCCAAACATGCACATATCCTGAAATTGACACTACGACTACTTTCAGTAGTGCCGTTTCACTGTAACACTGATACTGAAATTGTTTGTGTTGTGGAGTTTCAGTTCAGTTCAGTTCTAGTTTCAATTCAGTTTCAGTATGTTTAGCTGAAACTGAAACTGGAACTAGTTTCAGTTTCTATGGTCATCCCTGTCTCAAGCTTGTTTAGCGCAGCAGTGTGTACATACGTACAGTACTACATTGGCATAAGGTTGTCGGTGGACTGTTGTACTGGTTTCAGCTGCAGATGAAGTCGGACTGCTATCCTCTGCGAGAGGACGCCAAAACCGTAGCTCTGCACTGGGTCATTGAGAACTTCAGGGAGCTCTTCAACGACCCCCGCTGCGTCAAGCCTCAGAAATTCATTAGTTCCGATTTCGTGCTCGAGAACGGCACCACGTGGAAGTTGTTGTTCTTTCCGAAGGGCACCCACCAAGCTCTTGAGGGGTTCGCCTCGATCTTCTTCCATTTGCTGAAGGACAGGCGAGGTCAGCAGGCCAACTACGCTGGGAGGAAGGCCTACATCACGGTCCCCATCCTGGAGCACGCCTTGCGCTGTCCGGATCTTGACCACAAACTCAACTCGCACGTGTTCCATCCTCGCCCTGTCACAGACGAGGGGTTGTCTTGCGGTTGGCCGGACGCCCTCAGTCACGCGAAGCTCAAGTGCCTCATCAGCTTTCCAGACGAAGAGTTGAAGTCGCAAAATGAAGTGGCACTGAAGGTCGCCAGACTAGGCGAATCTGGCGAGTCGAGCGACTTCGTCATCGTCGCTCCGAGCGGACGCGAGCACAAAGTGAATGTTTTGTCAGGCAGCAGTAGCTGCAGACGCAACCAACTATTTGTCGTATAGGACGACACTTAATGAGTGCACCCCTTTTACTGACTGCGTGCACCCCTTTTACTGACTGAGTGCACCCAACGTAAATCTGGCCGGCGTCTAGAATTACTGACTGCGTGCACCCCGTGAGCCTGGCCATCCGCCACCTTTGACACGGAGCGAGTGCATAGAAGGGGCATAGCAGGCCTAAGCAGGCGGTGAATTAGATGGAGGAGTGTGTATTCCACTCACAGTTTGCACTAAAACTCTGTCGGCGTCGCGCCTGGCGGGTCTCAACTGAGGCTTAGCGCGACCACCAACTTCAGGGCGCGCTCCGCGCGCCCTGAAGTCGGTCACCGGTCGCGTTAAGCCTAAGTTTCGACCCGCCAGATCGCGACGCCGACTGACTCTTGTGCACTGTGGGCGGAGGGCGAGCCTAAGCATAGCCTGAATTTAAACGAGAATCCTGCTTGAAGTTTATAGAGCGCCCGTCACAAGAGTGCCGACGAGTGGGGTGCACTCAGTCAGTAATTTCGTGGGGTGCACGCAGTCAGTAATTCTAGACGCCAGCGAGATTTACGTTGGGTGCACTCAGTCAGTAAAAGGAGTGCACGCAGTCAGTAAAATGGGTGCACTCATTCAGATTTTACCTGTCGTATAATGCGTCATTGGCATGTCTTCGCTCCTCCGCTTAAGTTGATTAATATTTGCCCTGAGGGTGTGCCGACACTCGACAAGGCAGGCGACAAGCAGTGGTACAATCAGCACACCAGAAGCCAGTGACTGACCTGCAAATACGTAACTACAAACAAGCTGTGTGTGTAAAAAGTTCAACCTATACTTTGTGTCTGTCATATCTTGGTGAACAGTACAGTGAATTTCATTCGCATAATTAGCGTATCTAAAGAAGGTACCTTGAACACGTGTACCACAATTCAAGTGCAGCTATTACCACGATACGGTAGTCTGTATAACTGATCTAAAGCTCAGTGATATCGCCGCGTTCGCTATATGGTATCGGCAGATACGACGCCGTTCATCCGAGGTTTTATACCTGTGGGAATACGCAACATCAAACAAACAAGCTCCGGTATTAAAAAGTTGAGTTTGTATTCTGACAGACATTGCATAGAGTTGCGTTCTTTCTGCAGAGAGTGCGAGAGCTCATCGCCCGTATTGCTCCGCTTCACGAGCTCCCCCTTCGCAACAGGGTATTGCTTAGCAATATTGATATCGCCCGGGATTTGGTTTTTAGAGCGAGAAAATTCCTCTTTCGAGCAACGCTTTGAAAAAAGTGACAAAAACTTGTCATAGTTTTGGCAAACATATGACAGAGCACAAAAGAACGCACTATGAGCAATCAAGCCGTGTCGTACTTCTGTCCATGGAGCAAAACGAAGATTATTTTTCTTGGCGCATGTAGTACGTAGCGAGCCTTGGAATGACATGCCGAGTGTCGCTCTAATCGCAACATGATCAATTTAGAAAGTTACAGAGTAAAACTCAAACCTATTGTTTCTGTGATGCGTGTTATAGTCAATTACAAAACTGCTTGCTGACACATGAAAGAGCACACCAAGAGCTTAAAATTGACGTGTCGATTGCCGCTCTATGACGTGACACTAGCAAGTTAGAACCGTTTTGTGCTTTTGCACCTTCGGGTTACTGTAACTCACGAAATTCATTTTCAAGCTTCGCAAATAATCCACGAATTATCCACTGAGCTCGAGATCGTCTCTCTACAACGCAAATTGAGCGAGTTAGAGCGATTTTAGTGTTCAAATCTCGAGAATGGCGTTTCCCGTGGTGCGTGTTTGCGTAATGTTAAAAATTGTTGCTGCCGCATGAAAGAACACGTCGAGAGCTTTCAACTGACGTGTCGATCCCTGCTCTACGACGTAAGACGAGCGAGTTAGAGCCGTTTTGCGTTTTCGGACCTTTGGGTTACTGTAACTCGCGAAATTCAAACTTTGAGTTTCGACCATTGGGAGAACAAATGATCAACGACTCGAGAGCTATCCAAACTGCTCAAGATAACCTCTCTACGACGCAAGACAGACGAGTTAGAGCCGTTTTGCGTTTTAAACCTTCGGGTTACTGTAACTCGCAAAATTCAAATTTTTGTGTTTCGACCAATGGGAGGACAAATGATCAGCGAGTCGAGAGCTATCCACTGACCTCGAAATTGTCTCTCTACGACGCAAGTTGAGCGAGTTAGAACGATTTTAGCGTCAAAATGTCGAGAATGGCGTTTTCCGCGGTGCGTGTTTCCGTAATTAAAAGAACTTTTGCAGTCGCATGAAAGAACGCGTCGAGAGCTTTCACCTGACGTGTCGATTGCCGCTCTACGACGTAAGACGAGCGAGCTAGAGCCGTTTTGCGTTTTGACTTTTGGGTTACTGTAGCTCGCGCAATTCAAACTTTTGAATTTCGAAACCTCTTAGCGGAATGATCAGTGAGTCGAGATCTATCCATGGAGCCCAAGATCGTTTCTCCACGACGTTCCAACGCCGAGATCCAAGAGCGTAACGTACGTACGCACGTACGTACGTACGTACGTACGCACGCACGCCGAGCTCTCGTAGGGTGTCGCCCGGCTGAGGCCGGGCGAAAAAAACTTGCCAACTTTCTGTTTGGTGTAGTCGTTTTCAGGAATTTCGTTTGGTGTACGTAATTCTGTGTTATGACGCTTTTGTCAATTTGTAAAGTTTTGGCAAGTTGTGGCGTATTTCTGTAAAATTCCACAATTGAAAACAATTTCTTTTGTGTTACAAATTATCCGCGGTCTATGCTCTTTCCATTTCTGAAGAAATTTCGTCAGAAATTTCGTTAGTCCATCAGTAAGAAATTTCGTTAGTCCATCAGGCTAAAAAGTCGATCTTCGACCTTTTAATATTTCAATTGTAAATGTCTCTGAATTGCAGTATTTCAAAATTGTAGAAGCATGTCACTAATTCTTACTGGCTTATGACATTTCAATTTCTGCATTCACATTCTTCAATAAATGACGTTTTTTGGTCAATTTGGAATTTGGACAAATAATCGAGTATTTCTATGAAATTCCACGTTTGAAAAAATGTCTTTTGTGTTACAAATTATCCACGGCCTATGCTCTTTCTATTTCTGAAGAGATTTCGCCGCTAGCTCATCAGGCGAAAAAGTCGATTTTCGACATTTTCATATTTTAATTGTAAAAATCTCCAAATTGCAATTTTTCAAGACTGAAAAACCATGTCACTAATTCTTATTGGCTTATGACCTTTCAATTTCTGCATTCACATTCGTCAATAAATGACGTTCTATTTTTGTCAATTTATGAAATTTCGACAAACAATTGCGTATTTCTATCAAATTCCACACTGACAAAAATTTCTTTTGTGTTACGAATTATCAGCGGTCCGTGCTCTTTCCATTTCTGAAGAAATTTCGCGGCTAGCTCATCAGGTGAAAAGGTCGATTTCCGACATTTTTTTAGTTTAAATTGTGAATATCTAGTAAATGCGAAATTAGCAACAGAAACGGACATTGGATCCATACTCAGCGACATTGACTCTACTTGACCACATATGTCACATGCTTTACTTCGGTGTCACGGACAGACAGACAGACAGACAGACAGACAGACAGACAGACAGACAGACAGACAGACAGACAGCCAGACAGACAGCCAGACAGACAGCCAGACAGACAGACAGACAGACAGACAGACAGACAGACAGACAGACAGACAGACAGACAGACAGACAGACAGACAGACAGACAGACAGACAGACAGACAGACAGACAGACAGACAGACAGACAGACAGGCAGGCAGGCAGGCAGGCAGGCAGGCAGGCAGGCAGGCAGGCAGGCAGGCAGGCAGGCAGGCAGGCAGGCGGCAGGCAGGCAGGCAGGCAGGCAGGCAGGCAGGCAGGCAGGCAGGCAGGCAGGCAGGCAGGCAGGCAGGCAGGCAGGCAGGCAGGCAGGCAGGCAGGCAGGCAGGCAGGCAGGCAGGCAGGCAGACAGGCAGACAGGCAGACAGGCAGACAGGCAGACAGGCAGACAGGCAGACAGGCAGACAGGCAGACAGGCAGACAGGCAGACAGGCAGACAGGCAGACAGGCAGACAGGCAGACAGGCAGACAGGCAGACAGGCAGACAGGCAGACAGGCAGACAGGCAGACAGGCAGACAGGCAGACAGGCAGACAGGCAGACAGGCAGACAGGCAGACAGGCAGACAGGCAGACAGGCAGACAGGCAGACAGGCAGACAGGCAGACAGGCAGACAGGCAGACAGGCAGACAGGCAGACAGGCAGACAGACAGACAGACAGACAGACAGACAGACAGACAGACAGACAGACAGACAGACAGACAGACAGACAGACAGTGTCATCCGTATATATACGCCTCGCCGCGCTGAGGTGCGGCGAAATACAGGTGCACCGGTTCCTGCTGAAGCTGGTGTCGCCCGTCTTCAAGGGCATGTTGGAGTCTGACATGGAGGAGAGCAGGTCCGGACGCTTGCCCTTGAAGGAGAGCAGTGACGTCGCTGTGGAAGCGCTGGTTCACTACCTCTACACGTCCACCTTCACAGAGGCTTGCCTGGACAGTTGCCAGGACCTTGCTGAGTTGTTCAGACTGGCCCACAGGTGCGGTTCTTGGGCCAATGGGCGCGTCGTCGCAATATGTATGTAGTGGGCGTTTCGAAAGTCCAGCACACTTGCTCCAGCAACCTGTATGAAGACTAGCAAGGTGAAACTTGGAGGCGTGGCAGCCTGTTGCGTTGACACACCTGACACCAAACTTCAGCATCCTAGACCCATTCGTAAGGGAACGCAAAATGCAAATTGGTCACGGATGCCAGAGATGCAAATCGCATTCAAATAGCTCCATATAGCTCAAGTCGCGGCCGCTGCCCGCTATCAGCCAAACGGGTCTTGAGAATTTAACTAACTTCGCATTTCGAGCAGCCATTCTCTTACGAATGGGTCTAGGCTGCTGAAATTTGGTGTCAGACGAGTCGACATAATAGGCTACAATGTCTCCAGGTTTCACCCTTCTAGCTTTTCCACAGCTTGCTGTTGAGGTGGGTGTCGGACTTTCGAAACACCTGGTACCTATGCACCTATGCACCTATGTACATACTTCCCCTTGCAATATATCCTTCTCCCAGCCGTCAGATGGAGACGCTGGTGGCGCGCTGCGAGCTGGAGCTCGCAGAGCGCCTGAGCGTCGATTCCCTGGTGACCAGTCTGGAGTTGCTGAAGCTGCACGAGGAGGAGGAGCTGCCCAAGCTGAAGGCGGCCGTCCACAGGTTGATCGCAGACAACCTGGACCAGCTGCACGAGACCGGCCTCGACAAGGTTCTGGCCGTCGAGTTCGCCGACCACTTCTGCGACGCGGTGGCCGAGTTGGCCCCCAAGAGAAGGCGAATTGAAGAGAGCGGCGAGCAGAGCTAGAGATTACGCAGTTGCCTTGCTGATGTGTAGGTACATATGTAGCAGGTAGCAGCAGTGTGTGGCGGCATGTCCTGGCGTGTCGACGACGACGACGTCTCCTTTAGCTTGTGTTTTCGAGTTTGAGGTTACGCGCGCGCGTTTTTTAAGTTGAGTTGTTCGCCTCTGTCACGTTTGATGCGCAGTGGAACGTGTAGCAGTCGATCGTACATATGACTTCGCACTACGGCGGCCTCAGAGGGTATTTTATTCAGAACGTTCGTTCGTCCTCCGTCGCAAGGTAAAATTCGACTCGACAAGGCCAGACAGAGTTATGAGCTTACAAACTGCGAACAAACACATCCCTTAATTGTGGATCTGTCGAATTGTGTATAACAGAAGACAGGCTAAAATCTGCAGTTCGTTTGAGTTGTTTGTTTATCCGAGAGTCCGTGTAAATGCGGATTTCATTCAAAGTGTACACTTTTCTGAAAATTTACACTTGACACTGAACAAGCGCATTGTTTGGCCCTGCCTCAGTCGGGTGACACTCTAGGACTTTCAGCTGATCAATGGGTGGTACCGTAGGCAGGTACTTACGGAACAACCTGTAGCAAGTCGTGCTGCTTTTCCTCTGAACGAGATGAGTCCAAAAGCTGCAGTTTGAGGTTGGTGCAGCTCATAGATGGGCAAAGGGTTGACAAGGGTTGTCAAATGCAACCCTGAAATCTGACCCCACCACGCAACACGCATCCCAAATCCAGACCAACACGCTTCACCGTGACTCAAATAGGCTTTATGTCCTACCAATTCCTATAGAAATGACCATTTCAAAGAGAAATTTGTAGTAACATGAGAACAGAAGTTGAAAATGTTGCCTGCGGCACTTAAAAATATCAAAAAATTTTTACTGTCACACACAAAAGTATCAATTCTTCAGTTTTGGCACAAAAGTTTTGCCTTGGATTTTTGCTTTGGGTGCTACAAATGTAGCGATATCTTCTGGTGAACACATAGAATTGCCAAAATTTCCATGCAGAAATACCAACACGCATTGAAGTTGGAGCTTGTCAGGTCCGAGTTTTGGACCTTGCAAATCTATGGTGCAGCTGTTTGCCATTGGGCAGCAGCAGTCACCCTGTGTCACAAATGCAATTATTTCGATGGGCTCGCGTCGCTACAGCGAAGAGTCGGCAGTGAGAAGGTGTATCAGCAGTGCTCGCTCTGTGAATGCGTTCGTGCACGCATGCATTATGTCTTTCTCTCTTGTTCGCTATATACCGCCCACCCTACCCCCCGTCTGAAGCCCGTATATGCCCCTTGGCGCCGACTGCATGTGGCTGGGTCGGCCCTTTACGTTTACATTCGTGTTCCCAATAGAAGCATCACAAGCCAAAGGTATTCGAAGTGCCCATCGAACGGGGAGAAAGATCGGAGGCCTCTCGCCTCGCTAGTGCTCTATTCATTCCTCCCCCCCCCCCCCGCCCTCCCTTGCCACATACAATCCTCTGCACGCTCCGCTACTCTCGGTAAGCATTCCCGCAATCGCCTATCATCCGCTGCCGCCTCTTCCCCCCCCCCCCCCCCCCCCAACTCTGGAGTTCTCACTAACCATGTCGGCTTCCGAAGGTGGATATCCGGCGAACTGTGTCAAACTGGATGGCTACAACAGTGTCGGCACCACCAACTCAAGCAGCGTCCCGTACGAGAGGCTCCACGACGAAGACGACGACGAGCACGTCTACGACTATCCCGACATCACCGTCCATCCACGCCTTCCTGAAGCTGTCGCCACTGAGGTTGCAGGGGTGGCGCTTCTGGAAGATCTGTCCGAAGACACCTTGAACACGATCGATCTCATGTTGAAGAGAGGGTTGATCGAGAGCGATCTCTTCTGGATCAGCGCCAACCACAGAGTCTTCCAGCTGTCAGTGCAGTGCTTCAGGGAGTTCAGACCACCGGTGCCTGTCCCACAGATTCCCTTGCCCGACACCCCGCCGCCAACTTCGGAAGGAAGCGATGATAGTGCGTCTGCGCAAATAGGAGACCTTGCTGAAGACAGTGGTAGGTCCAGTGGGAGGAAATGGTGCCTCTGCGCGACAGTTTGGTCGGCTGCTATACTGGTTTCAATGACGGCCGCGCTCCTGTTGGCAGTCTCCCGACTTCTGCACTTCGGAAAGGACGACAAACGACCGCAGCCCTTTGTCGAGGTGCTTTCCAGCCCGCCATTTCCGAGTAAGTCATACTGAGGCAAAGGTTCGAAACAAGAACGAGGCATCCTGCTCACAATTGCCTAAGATAGGAGTATCGGGTTGAGCGCGTCAGCGCTCAACCCAATTTGTTCGGCCGGGGGCCAGTGCGCCTCCGGGACTGTGGGTTAGTACTACGTCATATAGGTAGACTTAACCGATCGGGCTGAAATTTTTACCATAGATGTTCATAGTAACAAGAAGTATTGTGCTAAAATTTCAGCCAAATCGGTTGGGTGGTTCCCGAGATATTAAACAAAACAAATTAACTAATCCATCTGATCGCAACGTTTTCGGCCTCGTTCTCGGGAACGGTAGTAGATAGGAGAGCAGTTGATGGCTCGTTAGAACCGCCCACTAACCGCATTTATTATGTTAAAAAATCTCGCAGATCGTCCCACTCAAGACGGCCGAGCTCTACTGGTGCAGGCTGGAGCGCCAATCGAAGTGATCCAGCAATACGCAACGAACCCCCAAAAAAAAACGTATTGCTCACTGCAGTGATACTGGAAATGGTAGTAATCTAATGTGGCCGGCCGCGTTCGCTCGCTGCTCGGCAGACGTCGCCAAACCCGCTCGCTAATCGATAATCGGCGCTTTGGACCGCCGGTGGCAAAACGCGTGTAGGAATCGTAAAACCGCGTCCCGGCCGGTGAATGTAATTGAGTTGAATTTAATAAAAATTAAATTAATTAAATTGAATTAAATTGAATTATATTAATTAAATTAAAATAAATTAAATTAAATTAAATACATTAAATAATATATTATATTATATTATCATATATCAAATTAAACTAAATTCTGAATAAATGATACGTTGAAATTAGACCACAGGAGCTGGACGAAGTCTAACTACTTAATTAAACTTTTAAACTAAAACCACATCAGCAATAACATAGTCTTTGTCAGCGGTACACGGGATAAATGTGCCGGGTGTCCCATTCATCTATCCCTAGTTTTCATCGCTAACTTGTCGTTTTCTGACGAAATTGGCAGAAATTTGCACACGCCAAAGATACATGGAAAGAACTCTTTCGTGTCAAAACATCCAATTGTACTGCACCAATCGCTAGTTGCGGACCTCGGTGTGATCTCCGTCATTTCGGCCGCCTTCTGCCTTCCACGCATAATTCGAGATGCACAATTCGAGCAGAGTTTGAACAGTTTGAGAATATCATCGCGCGGTTCAACTGAAAAACTGTGCATAATAATACCCTTTCATCGGTCAGCGGCCAATGCACAGCTTGAAGTAGCCGAGCAAACTGGCAACTTTGCGACTTGCCTTCTCATCGAAGAAAGCAGACGTAACTGAACGAACAACATA
>JASAMZ010006667.1:0-51737 GCA_030248115.1 Linhomoeus sp. GSCO2_2 | reverse complement strand
TGCCGGTAATTTTACCTTACCATTCACATCAAAAGACAGACAACAACCCGCACCGGCTTGACGTCGTTCTCCAGTCCGTACATGAAGTCGTCTCGGGAGACGGTCAGCTTGTCGACGGCGTCGGGGTCCACCTCGACCTTCCCGCCAGCCTACAAAGCGACTGCTGATATTCAAAAGATGGTTACTTCATGGCCAGCGCGCTATTATTTATCTTCCTCCGACCTTGATGAGTCGATTCATGGCAGAGGACTGGGCGGCCCTGACCAGGCCTTCGATCTCGGCGCCGCTGAAGTTCTTCGTCAGCTTGGCCAGCTCGTCGAAGTTGAGGTCGGCCGACAGCTTGCCGTACTCCTTCATCCGAGCCGTGTGGATGCGCAGGATCTGCAGACGGCCCTTCTCGTCCGGCAGACCGATCTCCATCATCACCTGGAAGCGCAGAGAGCGAGATTGAACTGCTGCTGCGATATGCAGCAGCAGCCACGGCGCCAAACGTCACCTCCAGACGGCCAGGTCTCATCAGAGCCTCGTCGATCATGTCCTTCCTATTGGTCATGCCTGCAAAGGTTCTGAGCTTCTGAGGCTTCTGAGAAGCTCCACGACCGACAACAGACCGATCACGAGGATGTTGTTTAGCTGATCCACGCCGTCCATCTTCGCCAGCAGCTGGTTGACGACCGTGTCGTGCACCGCCGTCGAGCCGGCCTGCGAAACAATTCTACAGTACCCCACTCCGCAAGTGCGACACACGAATTGTCATGACGCGCACCATAGAGCCTCGCTGCTTGCAGATGGCGTCGATCTCATCGAAGATGATGATGTGCAGGCCGCTGTTGGCGCCACACTGAACGAGAAAGGCTATAGTCTAAAGCACCTACAGTATCCCTAATTCACTAACAACTTGCGCGAGCTATACGTGTCTGCCAGTGTCGTGTCTCAGCCTCAGGGATGGAATCGCACTCTTCAAAGGGTCTGGATTACGCAGCAACGGACCGAGTACGCCACCATAGCACACAAGCGAAGATCACAGAATCACCAAATCAGGCAAGAGAACGACCGACGTTCGTATAATAGAAAAGATCCCAAAGAAAGATGCCGAATCATTTCTGTCAGTTGCCTTCTTCCGCCGGTGTTATCGACTCAGAGACGTCCTTGCAGGCTGAATGGGAAGGGGATAGAGTTACAACAGCTGCAATGAGTGCGAATCAGAACAGTATTGTACCTCTGCAAGCTCATGGCGAGAATTCGCGCCAGCAGGTCGCCGTGTCCTCTGTTGGCGGCCACTTCCAGCCAGGTGATGCCGTTGGTGCTCTTGGCGTGGACGAGACGGCCGCAGACGGTCAGCAGGTGCTGCATCAGCTCCAGGTCGCCGCTGACGGCGCCGTGGTGGAGGTAGGTCCAGCCGTCGTCGTCTTGGGCGTCGAGCGAGAAGCGCTTCATGTCGAGCAGCAGCTTCACGATGGCCAAGGATCCGCCTTGAGCGGCCACGTGAAGTACATTGGCGCCGTCGTTGGTGGTCATGAGTAGCACCTCGTCGGGAACAGCGGCCACGATCGCCTCGAAGGTCTCGAAGTTGGCCTGTTTAGCAGCCAGGTGGAGACACGTCAGCCCGTTGATATCCTTGGCGGCCAAGTCGAACAGCTTCTCTTGGAGCATGTACTTGGTGGTCTCAACGTTACCGTAAACCGCCGCGATGTGCAGCGCGTTGTGGCCATAAGCGGTTTCCACCACCTCCAGCAGACCGGATGTGCCTGCAGTCACAGAAGAGACTCAGATAAGGTCGACTTCTTTCGAAAAAGTTTGCATATCGTACCATCAATCACCGCCTTCAGCGTCTCGACGTCACCGGCCGCTGCGGCGTGATGGAGGACGGTTTGACCTTGCCCATCCCTTGCGTCGGGCGCATAGTAGCCTTTCGCGAGAAGGTGCCTCGCCATGTCGGCTTCACTGTGGGAAGCGGCGAGGTGGAGGCAGGTGAACTTCTTCTGACTGATCATCGGAATCAGGGCCGGATCAGCAGCTGCCAACAGCTCGAAGATCTCGACGCATCCGCCGGACGCGGCCATATGGAGACAGGTCTGACCGCGCTCGTCCAGGGCCCGCAGGTTGCAGTGACCGCTCTCGATCAGCGCCTTCACCACCTCGACGCTATCTTCCAACGAGGCAATGTGCAGGGGCGTTCGACCACTCTCAGAGTGCACTTGCAGCAAGCCTGGTTTCCTCTCCACCAGCAGCTGGACAAGGGAAACGTGCAGGAGAGCCTGCAGTGAAGCACTCCGACCCGAACGTGAGAAAGCAGACCGCCACTCACCTATCTTGAGAAATAAGGCCGATTTCCGCCCAAAGAGTCTCCACAAATTCCGCCGGCGCGCGAGTTTCAGAGTACGCGTATTCCCTCCACCTACCGGCGCGCAGCAGAACTCCACCGAAATCCTGCAGACCAGGCCGAATTGAGTCCAAAATGCGCCATTTCGCTTCGATTCAACCAGTAGCCGGCACCGGCAGCTAAGATTCGGGGCTGCGCCAATCGCAGACTCGCGTTGCCATTTTGGACGGGAAGAATGGACAGTTCATGCGCAAATGCTTACTTTACCACGCCGCCTTTCCACACTGCATTTCCTTCAATTCAGAAGTTTGAATGCGCGCGCAAATTTAAGTTGCAAATAGTTTGAGGAGAGTAGAGTAAAAGTTGCATTCTAATTTGAATTTCGGCATTAGAAAAGTGGCTGTTTGATGGCAAAATCGACACAAAATGGAGAAACCAATAGCGAATTCGCGTTCCTCGCCGCGAAATACCCTAGAATCGACACTTCAACCGTACAATTACCACACTTTCAGTTTCGTCGACGTAGGGCTACGGTAGGTCGATTTTCGACCAAAACTCGCCAATCTTGATCCGAAACGCCAAAATAACGCCAGATTCGGCATCAGCGACCTCGAAAGCACCGGGATCGACTCCAACATTGATTTTGACCGCCCGGGTGGAAATTCGAATTTTGGACGCGGCTGGGGTACGGTAGCCGAAAAAATATTTTGAAAATTGATTCCGGATCAGTTTTCAGCGGGGAATCGCGTGGTGCAGTCCATTCGGACGTAAATCGGCGCAATCGAGCGCTAAAACGGCCGAAAGCCGAAAATTGGAATTTTCGGCCCCCGACGGAGACCCGTTGGCACAGCAGAACTCAAGATTTCCTCGGCGGATTTCGGCGATTTTGGTCTTAAACGAAAGAGAACATGTTAATCTTGCCGATTTGAGATATCTGGCCCGATCCAACAACTCCCTGATTTACTAGGATTTTTTAAAGGCAAATTTTTGTCAAAAAACCACTTTCGGCTACCGTAACCCGAGAACGCGTCGGCCGATTGGCTCGGGATTTTTTTTCCGCTCTTCGTCTCGTCGAGGGCTATAACATATCCAAAGGGCGTCAAAATCGACCAACTATTCCAGAAATTCCAGCTGGGTGAACACCTCTCCAGTAAGTAAATTTTCAAATTTTTGAATTTTTCTCAAAATTTTCCCACTACGCGAAAAAAATGAAGGTCCGTCCACACCTACTATCCCTCGAGAGCTATCGATTAAAAAAAACCCCGTCCAAATCGGATGAACCACGCGCGAGAAATCTTGGGTGGAAAATTTTGATCGGGAGCAGCTCCACTATAGCACTCCGCCCCTTTTGGGGTCGGAGTGCTAAAAAGGGTTGAATTGACCTTGGCGCGAACACCACCTGCAAAGCGCCAATTCACTACAATCGTACCCGAATAATCGGCAAGTTTTCAGCGCCGGCCATGACGGCGTGATGAAGGCAGGTCATGCCGGCGCTGTCCTTCTCCTCTCCCGTGTAGTGGCCGTTGTCGAGCAAGAAGCGCACGACGTCCAGGTTGCCGATCTTACACGCGATTTGGAAGGCCGTATGACCGCCGCTGGTGCCCGTCTTCAGCAGCTGCGGGAAGTGCTCGATGATCAGGCCGACCACCTCGACGTTGTTCTTTCGGCAGGCGAAATGGAGGAACCCTTCGCCGTCTTCGTCCGTCTCGCTGCCGTCGAAGTAGGCCTTCGTTAGGAGGTGGCGCAAGAGGGGCAGGTTACCCGCGACGATGACCGCGTGGAGTAGAGTTCGCCCATTGTCGTCGCGCTTCGTCGGCAAGTCAGCACTGAAACCGTCACAATGTCGAAGGCGACGAAGCCCCACTTGGCGTCTTCTCGTACAAACGGCGCAGCGCAGGCGCGTACCAGTGCTGGACGACCTTCTCGAAGAGCTCGACGTTGGCGTCCTTGAGAACGGAGAAGGGAAGGGCGGCGCTGCTGGCCCTGTCGATGAACAGCTCCAACACACCCAGCGCCGTGTCGCTGGCGAGCTTCGCCGATCCTCCGCTGTCTTCCATTGGCGCTTCTTCGTCGGTTTCGCTCGGCTTGGGAGGAGTCTTCTTTCCGTCTTCTTCCATTTTCGATGGGAGACCGTTTTTCAACAAGTCAACACGGGAGCGCACGGTCGCGAGAGGAGAAGGCAGAGGGAAGGTTGTTATCCAGCGAACTGGACAAGAACGGTTGGAGGGGGGAAGCCCCGCACAGACGGCGCGCTCACGAGATTGGATGAGTCAGCCGCGCCGGCCGCCTGCCTGTGTCCAAACGGCCGCATTTCACAAGAGCGCCGTCGCCATATCGACTGATACGGATGGGGAGAGTGGGAGCGACGCATGGCGAGTTTACGAGCGAAAGGGAGCGCTAAGCGTTCGGCAAACGCGCGCGTATCGCGTCATCCCGCCAGTTGACCAGCCAGCCGGCCAATCTTGTCAAAGATTACCCAACAGACTAACGGAAAATTCCAGTCCATTCACCAACCCGCTTCCACTCCTCTTCGGCGTCGGCGAAGAGCTTGCGAATGTTGGCCTCCGACTCGCCGACGTACTTGTCGAGAATCTGCGGGCCGTTGATGATCTTGGGCTCGCGCGCGTTCAGCATCTTGCCGATCTGGCGCGCCATCAGCGTCTTCCCCGTCCCCGGCGGCCCGTAGAGCAGAATGCCGCGCACGTGCTTCATTCCTGTCGTGTGGTGACGTCAAGTAGATGTTTTTGATCGAAAGCGCAAGATCGACACAGAAGTCGCTGCCCCACCCAGCTGCTCGATGAACTCCGGAGGGAAGACGCGCGAGGCGAAGGCGCGCCGGAAGATGGCCGAGAACTCGTTGTCCAGACCGCCGATGCCCATCTTCTGGAAGTCCCAGTCCGGAGAGATGATGGCGCGGTAGGCCTGTTTCCTGAAGTGACGCCATGATTAGTGGTAGCACTAGCACTTCAAACGGAATCCCCCATATGCTCGGACGCAAGCCCACCCTTTCGACTTGCCCACGAGATTCAACATGGAGCCATCTGCTTTGTCGAAGACGATTGCAGCGTTGGCCGATAGCTGGCCGCAGTCGATCTGCAGTGAAAATCGCAGAAGTAAGTAAGTAAGCATGAGACCCAGCAATCGAAGGCAACAGTACACAGGAAACTGACCGTCTTGGGCTTGCTGTCGCCGCCGCCTTCGCCGCGCATGGCTGCCATTGGGTCAAGCGCTGAACGAGGAATACAGTACGTACACCAGACCACACAAACGGCGCTAATAAAGTCGTCAGCGCCCACCTTCCATTCCCTTGACCGTGAGACTGAGCGTGTGCTTCTTGTCTCCGTCGGCGAACTGGAAGGCGAGCAGCATGCCCCTGCTGAAGGCCTGCCCAGAGAACTGCATGGAGAACTCGCGCGCCATCAAGTCCGAGTTGAGCGGCTCCGCCACCGCGCTGAAGGAAGCGACAGGTAGATCTGCGCTTCTCTACAAAGACGGTAGGGAAGCGGCGCACCTCTTCTTCAGCTGGAAGTCCGCCTCCAGATTGATGGCGGCGATGTGCGCGTCCATGGAGAACTGGAAGACCTCCACTTCCACCTGCTGCTCCACCGACAGGACCGCCCACTTTCTCTGCAAAGTTGAGAAACGCCGTTCACTTGATGGCAGCGCCTTCGGCGGAATTTCATAGCCTTGCGAACCTGAGGCAAAGCGAAGGCGATCTTGCCTGAGGGCACCTTGGGGTGGTTCTTGATGGAAAAGACGTAGCGATGCGCTGGACCAGTCTTGACTGAGACATGCCTGAGAGTCAGCCAACGCCATGTATTCGTCTTGCAAAGAACAAACTTCGCATCAAACGCCAGCAAAAGCCTCACTTGACATTGTCCGCTGGAAAATCTTGAGAGTTCACAACCGCGCAGTTCGTCAGGCTGAGGTCGTCAGTCGGACACTTGCACACTTGCATTCGAAGCGCCTACAATAAAGCGTCTCATCAGCCAAAGCAAAACGGTATAAATGCGGGCGCACTGGTTTCTAACCCGAGCCATTTTGTCTCGACGATTGAGTCCAAACGGGATCTATTAGATTGGATAGATTAGCCACTCTCGGCTGTTTCGGGTTCTCGCGACGTAGGATGGCGATGTCGCCTATGTAGCCTTGAAGTGCCTGCAGGATATTGGTAATTGGAAAGCACACTCCAACGCCTGCTTTGCTATCGGACCAGCTTAGTTAGTAGCCTGCCTGCTAGCCCTAGACCTTAGACTAGGAGCGCGACGCGTGCACACTACTTCCTAACGAGGGTCGAGTGGGGGCGGGTGGCAGGCAGCTTACTTCGCGGCCGACCCAAAACATCCATTCCTCCATTTCGTTCATCTCGTTTCGCCTCCAAAACGGGCGCTTGAGCAACGGAGCGCAAAAAATCCATACACCCTACCAGTAAAAGGAAGGCCAGACCAGCCAGAAGCAAGCTTTCCCATTGAGAAATTGAAGAAAGGCTGTCGCAGCGTCAAGCGCGCGCCCCTCCCTAGAAATTGGACAACGGCCCCGTACGGCATTCAGTTCAGCCCAGTCAGCCAAAAGCAAGAAATGGGGGAGAGCGAGCACATCGGCAGGCGACAACGCGTCATATCGATTTCACCGCGCAGCAGGAGAACACGCCTTTTGAAAGTGGGGCCAAGGACCCTCTATCTACGAAGCCGCGAGCCTTCGTTGTCATAGGCACAGAACTCCAAACCAGAGTTCGTCACAGATTTCCACACCCCGCGGACTCGGCGGGGTTAGCATATAGGTTCCATAACATTTTCTGCCACGAACGAACAAATGACGTGAAGAAATGCTCGGCAATGGCCTACCAAATTACCCTCTACAGCTAGCGTCGTTTGAATTCTACCGTATACCACATGCAAAGCTTGCAAGCTTTCCTTTACACAAACTGAATCGTCTCGAAAATACGCGCCAGGCATTGTTCGGATCGGACTGCCGAAATCATGCCGTGTGCACGAGGAGCGGAGTTTTGAAGTCGCTTTGGTTTGAATAGACCTATAGTTTGGCAGAGAAACGGTTGATCCAAGGTGCCGTGCGCGTAATGCGAACACGGCGAAGCAATTCGGCCGCTGTCGGAGCGTTGCAGTCATCCAAGCGGTCAAGAAGCGGCCCTGAAGAAGGGGGGGGTATGAATGGTGGCAGTGGCAGTGGCAGTGGCAGTGGCAGTCAGGGGTATGAACGGTGGCAGTCTGGCAGTGGCAGTCAAAATCTTTGTGGAAGCACATTTTTCGGCAGAGTAGGCCGATCGAGATGGGACAAAGACCGATTTATGCAGCTCGTCGTACCTTTAATTTTGTAGTTGTCGACTTTTTTCGAAGTCGTCAAATTTCATACGAAATCTCCGAAAAATCGATTTTTGGCACATAAATTGACGAATTTCTCACAAAATAAACACATTACGAAAAAATATTTCCTACAAAAAAGATGCGGCTTGGGAAGTCCTATAACATGAAAATATAATTTTCACCATGTCTGCTCTGATTAACCCGCATGGAACAAAAATATTAGAAATTTGTACAAAAAAATAGAATTTGCGCGTTTTACATTAACAGTTACAAAAATGCGATTTTCATGTTATAGGACTTCCCAAGCCGCATCTTTTTTGTAGGAACCATTTTTCCGTAATGTGTCTATTTTTGTGCGAAATTCGTCAATTTATGTGCCAAAAATCGATTTTTCACAAATTTCTTATGAAATTTGACGACTTCGAAAAAAGTCGACAACTACAAAATTAAAGGCCACGACGAGCTGCATAAATTGGTCGTTGTCCCATCTCGATCGGCCTACTCTGCCGAAAAATATGCTTCCACAAAGATTTTGACTGCCACTGCCAGACTGCCACCATTCATACCCCTGACTGCCACTGCCACTGCCACTGCCACTGCCACCATTCATACCCCCCCCTGAAGAAGGTCAAATCTCTACCCAGACTGACCCCTCCCATCATTCAAAGGGTACGCCTTCAAAGGAGCTTTTGCCTTGTCTCGAAGCGGCCAGCAGCGACGACGACGAGCGCTCTCCAGTGCTTGCTGCATCGCCGTATGTAGCCAGCGATCAACTTCAAGAGCGGAAGCAGCGTAATGACGAGAAAGGTGAACGTCTGTTTGTTGCTCTGCTCTGCTGCAAAGATCAGAACAGAACTGAACAGGGTACCTACCTCCTTCAGGCAACAGTCGAACTACAAACGAAGCAAGGAACAAAAGGCAAACGATCGGCTCCATCGACATCTCGATCACGAGCAGCGAAGGCGACAAACCAAGAAATGACAAAGAGAGTCTGTTTCGACGTGTGGGATTGGAAGAGGAGGCCCAGGAGGGCGACGACGAGGACGACGGCAGCGCATGTGAAATCTCGAGCGATTCTGCGAATGAGAATTGCTGCGAAGACGGGCCCTTGAAAGGTTGCTCTTTCTCTCACTCAGGGGTAGTCTGGTCCAAACTGGCCAACCAACTCTACAATGTGCAGGCGTCGTCGCCTACGTGGAAGTGTACTCCGGTCAAGAGAATCGGTCGAGTTGCATCAAGCGCCAGCTGCGGAAGTTGGGCGCCGTCGTGGCCGAGCGCTTCAGCCAGAGTCGCGTCACCCACTTCATCTTCGACGACGGCAGACGAGGGACGCTGGCGAAGGCCGTCGCCGCCGGCATTCCCGTCGTTTCCGTCCTCTGGGTGGACAGGTGCGCTTCTGACGCGTCTGAGGTTCTGCTTCCGACGTCTCTTCGGACGGTACACCAGCTTCAGATGTCGCCGTGCGAAGCGGCGGGTGGACGAGCGGTCGTTTATACTGCGCGACCTGTGGACCGAAGGCGGCGAGCCCCGCGACGTCCTCTGTTTGGACGACTTCGTTCCATCGCCGACACTCAGCTCTTCCGGAGGCAGTCGGTCGAAGGTAGTAATGTGCCCGCTCGACCATTGTACTCACCGCGTCCTCTCGATTGATTGCCGCCTTCATTGGCTTTCCAGCGCCGAGTTCGCTCGATGCAGCCGAAGCCCTTCAAGCAGGAGTTGGCGCTGGCTTCGAAGCGCCGACTGGAGCGCCAGAAGCGCGTGGTGAAGACTCAGACTCTCAAGAGCCTCAAGACCTTCACGCCGTACAGACCGAAGGTCTCGCCTCTCGCTGTGAAGGAAACGCTGGAAGTGTCTTCACCGAGTCTCAGTGACGAGAGAGCGCCCGTGGCAGATCTACCTGTCAAACAGGAAGATACTTCGGCGAACGGAAGTTCCACAGACGAAGGAGTGAGCGACGTTTCTTTGATGTGACGACTGCCGGTTTGCAAAGGGGGTACTTCTTTCCAGGAAGTCGCAGACGTGTCGTCGAATGCGGAATCTAGCGGACTGCAACAGAAACTGGACACTTTGAAGTCGAAATTTGGTATGCTCGTTTGAGACTGCGAATCTCTCCGTTCGACATTGCAATATTCGACATTTGGATTTACAGGGAACGTTCCCGCGTCGCGTGCTCAAGCAGGTTCCAACAACTCGAGTCAACAGCAGCTGGCCGATCGCTTGTTTCAACGCTTGCTCTGTGGGTGTTGCATCCATCGCTGCACAGTTGCTATGTGTGCGCGCACCACTGCTCGTCTCGTTCAGCTGAGCAGCAGCCGATCCCAGCGTTCCTGAGCGAGAAACGGTCGCAGAGCACGAAATCGAAACGACGTCACAGTTTCGGAGACAAGCGACCAGAGGCGGGGGCGGACGGTTCCTTTGTCAGTTCCGTCGACACCAACGCTGACAGCGGCGGCAGCGGCTCCTACGCGAGTAGTCTCGACGACGCCGTCGCTGTGCGCCACCTTCCTTCATTTGCGCCAGCTAGCTGTGTACAGTACTGTCGTCGGCGCGAATATCGGCTGCAGGTAGTTTTGGTGACGTAGCGATTATTCACGCGGGCCTGCGTGTATTCAGAATATCGTGGACGAAGTCGCGAAATTCGGTCTGGGTACGCAAGGCGCGCCCGTTCGAAAGCGCAACAAGAAGCTGTCGTCAAAGAGGTCGGGCTTGCTGTTGGACAGTCCTCCAGTTGGCGCGGAGGGCGCCGAGCAGCGACCCTCCCTTCAATCGGACAAGACGCCCCTCTTGGCTCGAATCAGGGGCGCCGGCGCGGTCAAATTGACCAAGAGGGAAATTCTGGACCTTTTCACCGAGAAGAGACGCCGGCCGAGGGCAGAGAAGGCCAATTCGTCCCCAGAGTCGGCGTCGGCGCAACAGAGGGCTGCCGCCGCCGGCCGGCACCGACGCTGGCCTTCGGGCGCGCGCAAGAGCGACTTCGTGGTCAAGACGCGCTCTCGCCTGCTGACGGAGCTGCAGTTGGGTCTGCTGCCCAGCTCCGAAGAGTTCGTTCGAAGCCAGCGCCAGCGGAAGGCGGCCGCCACCACTGCCAGAAAAGGGAAGCGGCCGTCGTCCTCTTCTGGATCAGCCAAGAAGTCCTTCGACGGCGCCGTCGCGCTGACCAATCTGCGAGCTGGGTGGGCGCGAGAAGCACGCTTGGACGCTTCATCCACACATCACAGTCGTTGCACACTTATTCAGAGAGAGGGAAACGATCATACCGATCATTCGCAAGCTTGGTAGCCTGGAATTGACGTCAGATGTCGCAGAGAAGGCGACCCACTTGATTTGCGGCGAGAATCGACGCACGCTGGCCGTCCTCTTCGCCATCGCCAGAGGCTGCTGGATTCTGCCGCCCGAATGGGTGACGACGACATTCGACGGGTTGAAGCAGAAGGAAGCGTTGGTGATGAAGCCAGACCGTCACTTTCATTCAGGTGTTTCGCTCGCTGGAGGAACGCTGCTGGCTTCCAGAAGATGATTTTGAGATGTCATCGACCTTTCCCACGGCCAAGGTAAACGTTAGGCGATGTCTCTGTTGGCGGAGCGTGTGAGGAGATGCCTAATGGACACCTCAGACAATGTACTACGACTGCGCTTGTAGAAGCGTCGTCTGGAGAAGCGTCAGGAAGGGGATTCGAAGCAGCTGCTGGCGGAGTGCGGGCCGATCCTTGTCGCCTCCGACTGCGAGCCGAAGTCCACCCAACTCCAGCCGCTGATCGCACTCTGTGGCGGAAAGGTGCGCCGGCGCTGGTCTCGTGGGAGCCACGAACAGAAGTCGTAGCGCGGTTGTTAATTCCTTATCAAAAATTCCAGGTCTCGACTACGGTGAGTCGTTGCGAGATCGTGCTCTGCGGAAGCCGGCTCACCAGGCTCAACTCGCAGACGAGACCGCACAGCGGTCCCGGACCAGACTACGTCACCGTACAATGGCTTTTCGGTAAAAGCGAGAAAGTTGCAGTTGAAATCGTTGGGTTACGGTAACCTCGACTCATCTGAAAACGCTCGATTCAGACTCAATCGTGGACGGCGAGTTGCGCGATGTGCGCGACTACCGGCCCAGCCACACCGATTCCTGACAGAGGTTCTACGGTTGTTTCAGTGTTTCTTTGCTGCCGTCCTCCTACCATATGCTCAATAGGGATACGGTAAGACAGTTTGTGTCCCCTTTGTTTGACGCTCAACGCGCTGTTACGCTGGTAAATCGATTGAATTCAGTAGCACTTCTGTGGTGGATCTTTCTTTGGTGTACGTGTAGCTTAGCTAATTGCAAGTTTGTTTGTTTGTGTCGCGATATCATGGGGGGCCGGTAGTGGATTCAGGTCGCTGTTTGCAGTCTTCTTCCGATGTCGCACGCGCTTTTGGTTGGTTCTGTTTTTCGTCGAGCGCAACTAAAAGTGGTTGTTACGCGGACGTCGCCTATTTTCGTACATAGGTTGTATTGTCTGTGGTGTGTTTCAGTCGGCCGGGCATGTATTGGGGAAAAGCTAAAGCTAGTGCTTTCATTCAGGTAGTGTGATGTGACGTGACAGATCGTAGCAACAACGGCGATACACAAGGTCATTGCCAATTGCTATGGAGATCTGCTGGATCGCAAGGCTGCAGCGAAATCGCAAGACTAGGGTAACAAAACTGGTGGCTCATCGACTAACGGAAGGGATGTACCGTACCTATCAATGTTTTCTGGGCGCAGTTCCACTTGACGTTTGGTCACTGGCCCTCTTCGCTGGGGAAGGTGACGTGCGTCAGGGTGTCGCTGAGCTCCTTCCGGAGCTCCTCTGTCCCCGCCGTCAGAACGCAGCGACGCATGATGTCGACTGGGCCGCCTGCAAGCAATGCCGGAAGGATTGCTTCTACGTGAGAATCGGCTGAGGGCAGTTGACCCCACCAGCGGGATCGGTGAACCGGCCGCCGGCCTCGAGGACGACGCATCCGGCGGCGGCCATGTCCCAGCAGTGGACGCCGTACTCGACGTAGGCGTCCAGAGCGCCCTCGGCCACGTAGCACATGTTGAGGGCGCAGCTGCCGAACGAACGGATCCTGGAAAGAAGAGGACGAAGATGGGAGCTTGTATCCTTGTGCAGCTGCTGTTCTTTTCGCTGAGGTGGAGTGCGGAGCCAGCGAAAAGCGCAGCAATTTTGATGGGGTGCCGGTTATTGGGTGAGGGAGAGCAAGGGGAGGCGTCTTCGGCGCCGGAAGCAGCAGAGAGAGAGAGGCACCCGCGGACGTCCTTATCAACGAAGGCCATCTGGTTGTCGCGGAAGAGGTCGATGACGGCCTTCTGACGCTGCGAGCCACCCAGCTGGTAGGCCAGCACCGCCTCCGAGATGCCTGCCAAGAGAAGCGACTGTCTAGACATAAAAAAGGGCCCACCCGCGCGCCGCGCCCGCTCCCAAGACGGCGCGAAAGTTCTTCCCGGCCGTCTCGAACCAGTTGTCAAAGAGGCCGATGTTGTGACGGCCGTACGTCATCGCCAGCACCGCTTGCGACAACGCTGCAACGGCACACCAACTAAGCGCTGCTGCTGCTGCTGCTGCGCCATGCGCCGCCATGGTATGTATGGTGCTGCGCGCAGCGCAAAATGACAAACTAGCCTAGGTTCAGACATCAAGCACTCACAGGTCGTCTCAGAAGTTCGGATGGGGAAGCCGTTCTTGAAGGCGCCCAGGCCCTTTCTGGCAGTGTAGAGCTCGTCCAGGATCGGATTGTAGACTATTCCCGCCCTGATCTCCCGGCCTATTGACAGCGCCACGCAGATGGCGATATGTGGGATTCTAAGATAGCATAGTACCTAGCTGCAAAGCACCGATCATTCACAATTACGCCAACCTGTGCACAAAGTTAGTGGTCCCGTCTACGGGGTCGATCAGCCATGTGGGCTCATCGGTCCAATGGAGCTTCTCGCCAGCCGATGTGGTCTCCTCGCCGATGAACCTGGAAGAGGCGATAGCCTTGGGCAGTCAACTGTAGTGCTTCCAGGTCGCCCCAAGTGGCATGCGCACTTGTGATTGGGGAAGGCGCGGCGCAACGAGCTGATCAGCAGCTTCTCGACCTTCTGGTCGGTCTCCGTCACCAAGTCTTGCGCGTTCGCCTTCGTCTGCACTTCAGAGGTGGGGTGCTCGAACGCCTCCTTCACGATCTGCGAAGGCGCAACGGAAAGTCGGCGTCAGAATCCACCAAGGAACTTGTTCAACGAACCAGTAAGCCTACCCTTCCTGCGCTTCTGACAGCCACCAAGGCCGTATCGAAGAATTTGTCCTCCTCACTTCTGGACATGACTGACTCGGGTCGATTCCGTTAGGAATCCACAATTACGAGGTTTCTGCCGGTGTTCCACAACTAGAGTAACGGTTGGCGTCACGAGAGCAGCCTTATCGCTGTCGCGAGTGATTCGCGTCTAGCAGAAAATGACGTCTATTGAAGGTGTCGTCTGTGGCACCATCGACCATGTAGATGGATAGACGCAGCCCATGTGCGTATTAGCGACGTGGAAAGCTGCCGGCTGGTAAGCCGCTAAAGCAGAGAGGACGGCAGTTTGTGCCTCTCTGCAATTCGCATGTACTGTACGTCATTCTGGAACGGCCCTCTGTTCTGTGTGTACGACAGCCTTCTCAGCTGACGACAACGACGACAGTATGTGGCACAATTCCTCAATGCCTTCATACCTATGTACGTAGCATGTTCAATCTTTATTCCATGTACTTAGCTAACTTCGCACAGCCATCGAATGGAACGTGAATCGTTCGAATCACACAACGTAGACAAGCTGCTAACGACGCGCGGCGTCAGGTGCGCTCAGGAATCGCTCCCCTGATCGGTTGGAGGCGCAGGACGTCGCCGGAGACTCCAAAGATCAGCTGGAGGTGGTTCTTGGCCAGACTGCCCGTCAAGTGGCAGACGGTGGGGCGAATGGACGCCAGAGCGTGGCCGCCGCTCGCGAACACCTGCCGACGGGCCGAGTCGAGAGCCGCCTCTGCAACGGCAGCCGACTGACGGTGGCGAAGCGACCGTTTATGTACGTATATAGACAAGTTTTCTCCCACCGATCGCAGAGGCGACGAAAGCGTCGGCGCCGCCCGCTTCGCGCACGGCCGACAGCTCGCGAATGAGCGTCAGATTGAAGTGGCCCAGCGAGAATAGCTTGAAGTCGGTCGCGTTCCTGCCCCGAGATTCTCAACCTTCTGGGACCACAAGAGCGCTTGAAACGTAAGCTCTCACCTTCCCAGCAATGCGGGAGAGGCCGCAGCGGTCAGCACCACTTCGTCGGCAGAGCTAACGGGCGAGGAGCCTTTCGGCAGCTGCGCAGAGGCCAGATTCAGGCCTGCGCACTCGAAGGCGCCCGCGGCGCCCGGGAGGAAGCCCACTTGAAGGGAGACCAGTCGATGGAAAAGCATGGCCGCCAAATCCTCTTTCTCCACTTGGCGCCGGCGAAACTTCTGAATCAACCAGTGTTCAACATACGGCGCAAAGAAGCCTATACATATCAGTTACTCGGGGATATACCTTGAGAATCAGATTGAGGCCTTTCTTGACGGCGCCAGGGGCCCCTGAAGCAGGACTGAACGGTCGCTCATCGACGCTGCCGCGCTCGCCCGAACCGCCGACTTGGCTCTTCTTCAGGCGAGTCGAGCGGGGCTCTGAGAGGGCGCCGACTAGCTTCAGCTGGCGAGAACACAGCAAAGTAGGAGCCAACCGGCGCTTGCTCTCCTGCTCTGCTGCGCGGCGGGTTGTCCGCCGGCCGACTCCACAGGGGGCGGCTTCCAGGGAGCGAAGGTCAACGGCTGGAGAGGGCCGGCCAGCGCCGGCGGCGACGACGATTCGTGCGGCTGCTGCTGTGAGAAGGCCACGTTCTGGAGCTGCTGCTGACTGCGAAAGGACAAGAGCACGTTGTCCTTCGTGGAGGTCCACGAGACGCGCCGAACAGACGACAGCGACGGCGTGGGCGACAGGCGCGGCTTGTGGACGCCACCCTGAGACGAGCGCAATGTCGTTGCCAGAGACGCCAAATTTCCATGTCAACTCCTGCTGGGCGCCACCTCAAGCGAGCCTTCCTTGTCCCTCTTCTCGGGAGACGCCAGTGCCACCAGCGCCGCCTTTCTATCGTGGGCCAAGTCCAACACGTTGGCGGCGCTCTTCAGTCGTCGCACCGGGCTGCCGCCTTTGGGAGGGGTCGCCGGGGTCTCGGCCTAAAAGGATCGAACGGCCAATTGACAAGCTTCGTATCAGTTAGCGCAAGGAAGCGCCCAGTACTTCGCCCGTCTTCTGAAGGCCGCTGTTGACCAGAGGCTGGAGACAGACGGCCACGCCCGTGGCGATGAGAACTAGCGAGTCGGCGCCCAGAACAACTTCCGTTCTCAGATTGAAGATGGCGTTGTAGGAGGCGAGACCGAAAATGGGTGACGAGGAGCTATCGCTAGAGTTGCGGCACTCCACGCGCGCCGTCTGCGACCGCAGCTCGGCCAGCAGATCACTGTGAAGTTGGTGCTCCACAAAGGGCAGAATCTACATGTAGGAAGCCATCATATTGAAGTGCCCCATTACAGCAGTTGCCACAATGCCGCCACACTTCGCTGATCTGCGTCGCTTCCTCGCCGTCCTGCTCGGAGCCGCTGAGGCGCCGACTGACCGAGCGCTGAAGCAGTCGGGGCCGGCCGCGAAGCAGCTGGCGTTGAGACCACGGCGCCGCCTGCGTCGACAACAGCAGGTCGGGAACCGACGACTGACTGCAACGTGCGGTACGGGTTGAGTATGGCATATGTACATACAGGGTTTTTTTTAGATGACCACTTTTCGTTCGGCCAGATTTTGTGCAAAACTAAACCAATGTAAGTGAAACTTTAACACATGGTCAGAAAGGCTTTGGCATTTTGTATGTTAGATGCCCAGCTGAATTGGTCTTGCACTGCGGAAATTACAGGGTGTCAAAGTTCAGGCGACTTTGAAGCACGGTAACTCGGTCGTTCCGCCGCTTTTGCGGACGCGACGAATTGCATCTGAAAGGTCTTTAAACAAGCTTAATTTGCCACAAGAACGAACTTCCTACGTCGTCCAACGGCCGAGTTACCGACCGTCAAAGTTTCTGATAACGCGTTCTGGAGAGGGGGGAGGGCCGGGGGGGGGGGGAGCGTGAGGGGGGGGGAGGGGAGGCTGGGGGCGGTGGCGGGGGTGTGGTGGGAGATGGGAAGTGGGGTGTTGTGGGGAATTAGTGGTTGTGTTGAGAGATATATGAGGTGGAGTGGGAGTGCGCGGAGGGGGGGGAACCAGCGAAGTGGGGGGATGAAGGGGGGGCGGAGGGGGATATTCCGGGCAGGAGTTTTGACCCCGTGTATTCTCCGGGGTGCGGTACAATTTGGAGGGGGGGTGTCAAACACAAAAGCGAAAAACTTTGTGCAATGCGTTAAAGTTTCACTTACATTGGTTTAGTTTTGCACAAAATATGGCCGAACGAAAAGTGGTCATCTAAAAAAAACCCTGTATATGCACATTTCCTCGAGTAAATGGCGGTGTGACCCACCCGCAGGCGGCGCACTTCGACAGGGCAATGGGGAAGGGCAGCGATATTCCAGAGTATGGCACGTGACAGAAGGAGCAGGCCGTCTTCTCGAGGCGGGAGGAGCCGCTGGGCTGGCGCTCCGACACGTTCCTACTTCGTTGGGGAGCCACACTTGGAGAGCCAACGGCCGGGAAGGCTGCGCCGCCCACAATACGCATCGCCGAGGAATTGGTGAACGCCTTCTCGTCCAGAGACACAGCGGTTCCAGTGGCGCTCATGACGACCACGTTGTCTCTGGAAGCAGACATCAATTGGGAAGAGAAGCGCAAGGCGCACTCTCGAAGCGCAGGCGCAGCAACCCACCCGAAGGCCGCGTGCTCGCGATAGCCCAAGACGGCGTTGCAGGCGAGCGCCTTCGCGTGAGAGCGCACCTCGCTGCGCAGATCCTCCCACCAGCGTTGCCGGATCTCTGAATGCGCGGTTGCAGTGCGAGAACTGGGAAGTGGAACCCATGGAATTGCCAGCGGCGAACCCACTTCCTTCCGTCTCCTCCTTCTTCGCCTCAGCGTCGTCGCTGGCCGCGTCCTCCAACAGTTGGACGCTCCTGGCGCAGACGACGCCACCGGTGCCCATGATTCCATTGGTGCCGTCGTCGTCGCCGGAACCGCCGATATAGTCGACGGAGAGTAGAATGGGGCCGTGGGCGCCAAGCTGCGCGTGGGTAAGGGCGGCCGTCCAGCGACGGTCAACCGCCGAGCAGTACTGGTTGACGTAGTTGATGGCGTCCGTCGGCGCCATCTCGCCTTCCTGCGAGGAAGCCAATGAGTCGAGCAGCGCCGATTGCTGGTGCCTGGCCAGTTCCGCGTCCGCTTCGTCGTCGCCACCCTCTTCCATCTTCAAGGCCGTTTTCTGGGCGTCGTCCCCATTGGGTAATGATCCAACGACCGAAGTCGTGGCGGCGGCGCCGCACTGCTCGGACATGGAGCGAGAGCGCTTGGACAGCACCGACTTCAGCAGTTCCCTTCTTCCAGCTCCGCTTCCACCTGAAGATGAGGAGGCGCCGTGACCCAGGCTCTTGCTCAAGACAGTCGACGTTTCCTCCGCCGATGGAACAGCGGGAGGTTTGGCCTCTTCGAGAAGCGCGGCGCTGCCCACCGCCCGAGCCACGACGACGTCAGTAGCCTCCTCCTCGATCTCGAACGACAACTGGCAGCTGCAACAGACGAACAGAGCCTTGTGGTTGGCTTCACTCTGTGGTAGTCTGCATGCAATTGACAACGGCAGGACAACTGGTTACATAAACAGGTGTGCATACGACGACTGCTGTGTGTCTGTTGTCTACTGCACGTTGCCCACAGTTCTTCAGTAGCTAAAGCAAACTACAGTCAACATTAGCGCCTAACGATTACAATTGTTGTTCGCTAAGGTAGCAGATGGGCGATACCAGTTCACGACGTTCCCCACCCCAAGACGGCGTTGGCTCCCAGTGCCTTCGCCTTGAGCGCCAGCTTCCTTGAGACGGCGGCGCTCAGTTTGCGGAAGAGCGCCTGACGCGCCTCGTTCGTCGCTCTGGGCGTCCGGAACTGGTCGAACCACTGGTACTCGGGATCGCCGCTCGTCTGCAGCTCGCTGACCAGACCAATGACCGCGCCGATTCTGTAGCCGGAGGGCGCCGACTGGCCTGAACAGCGCTTGAGGTAGGGCGCGTTTCACAGAAGAACCCAGAAAAGCGAAGGTCGTGACTGCGCACTTGCAAAGATGGGACAGGCGTAGACGTTGCAGTCTTCGACGCAGTTGGAGTCCACGAACACCTCCAGGTTGACCACTACTCGCAGCTCCCCGCGACAACCTGCACCACAGAAGTAGCTCATTCCAGCCACCAAAGGTGAACGTGGCGTCCACCGACCAACCCAAGACCGTGTCGTAGATAGGCAGCCAGCCTTCCAGACGTCCGACCCTGTTCCAGCCGTCACTTCGACTGACGGCGCCTTCAGTGGACGCAGCAGCCAATTCTGCAGCTGGCGCTATCGTCGCCGCGGTAGACTGGACGGCGGAAGAGAACGCCTGCCGTATGAGCGGCGCCAGCGACACGTAGACTCGCCCAATGGGATCGTTGGCCGAATAGACGTCGTAGTCCATCACCCTGCAGCGGCGACAGTGCTTCACCTGCGCAGTACTGCGCACGAGCGTACGAGTGAGTACTCAAACGCTAGCTCACTGTAAGCCATCTGCTTGAGGACACTACATACATACATGTCACTCTGTAGAAAGTAGCACGTAGCGTACTCAAACGAGCTCACTAGAGTATGTATGTTTCGGGGCACACTACATTCATACAAGCCACTCTGTAGAAAGTACATAGCACATGGTGCTTGGGCGGACAAAGACTAACTACCGTACCGTAAAATCCAATCAACAGCTCGCTCTGGCTAGTGGCGCTAACATAGGCTGCACAATCTACATCCCTTGCGCGACCTTATCACTAGCTCAAAGTTACATACACTAAAGGCGCTCGCCTGAACTGCAGGCACTCCTCCTGGAGTTCCCTGTCGTCGACCTCGAAGAGGAAGCAGCAGGCGTCGTGGCCGGCGGCGTCCCAGACGGGCGCGAGGCTCTTGGGGCAGACGTCGGTCTTGACGGTGACGCTGCCGTAGTGGACCTCGACGAAGGCGTCCGTGGAGTTGGACGCGTCGTCCATGACCGGCAGACCGCGCGCCTCGGCCACGCGCACGCTCAGACTGGCCGGCATCCCTTTCCCTGCCTGCCTGCGCCCTCTCGAATCGGCACCGATGATACCCCCGAGTTGGGACAAGGAGCGGCGCTCGCCGCCGTTCTTTGACGGCTCCAGAACACACGCGCAGTTCACGGCTGAGAAAAAGCGCTGTATTCCCGCGAACTCGCACGCGCGCGCGCCGCATCTCCATCGTATCGACCACTGGGCAAGAACGGCGGACGATAAACGACGACGTCGCGGCCGCTCGCACTAATTGTCACAGTTATTTTCTCTCTCGCCGCTCCCTCTGTCTCAGAGAAGGAAGGGGCAGGCCACATATTGTCTTGTCATCCAAGGTACGTATAGACACACACCCGCCCACCTACTGAAAGCAAGCAACGGCCAAAATCCCTTGAATCACAAGAGGAACTTCCAACTCGCCGGACGTCAGTAGTAGGCAACGGTGCGTGTAAAACGCCATGGGAAGGCTTCCACGGTACCCCGCGCGACCGAACAGCGAAGACGAACCGGGTGTTGGGGCGCACACAAAAGTACGGTACCTACACAGACAGACGGGCAGAGGTCGGTCGTAGAACAGACGTTCGACACGCGTGAAATAACGAAATACGAAGTCAGTCGATTGTTCGCCACAAGGCGTCCGCGCGCTAAAAGGGGGGGGGGGGGAGGGAGCGCCACGGTCGCTGAAGCTTCAATCAAACTACGGTAGCGTTCTACTGCGTCCGCTAGGCGGCGGCGGTTCTCAATTTGCGAATCTCTTTGGTGGCCCAGGTAGACAGCGACTTCGTCTTGGAGGTTTTGGAGCGCCGGCCGCGCGACAGCAGATTGGATATGGACTCGCGCTCGATCAGGGGAAGGATCTCCGCGCCGTAGGCCGACACGAGGTCCCTGCAAGAAGCCAAGAAGCGCCGCGCTCCAGCAAGTGAGCGCAATGAAGAGGCAGAAGACGCCAACAATGCGCACCCGATGAGGCCGGCGGCGGCCGCCAGAGTCCCGTCGAAGGGCTTGCCTTCCCTGCCAATTCTCTCGATGAAGAGGATGGCCTTCTGCACGTGCTCCTGGATCTGCGCCAGCTCCTCTGCAACGTACATAGTGCGGCGCTTGCGCCACCGAAGCGCCCCCACCGTCGGCCACTGAGTCACTCACTGGTGACTCCGTTCTTGCCCTCGCCCTTGAAGCCCTGAATGATGCCCGTGTAGGCCTCGAGGCAGCTCTCGCGCAGCTGATTGATGTAGTCGACGGCGTCGTAGTCCTCCTGCGAAGGAAGGGAAGCGCCGGAGTCGAACGAAAGTCCAACTGCTGACAAGCGATATTCTGCGCGATGCGAAGCGACCTCGTTGTCTATTTGGGCGGCGGCTGCCTGCTCGAGCATAGCGACCACTCTGTCGAAGTAGAGGACGAAGCTGGGCCCAATGCAGAGGGCGACGTCGCCGAAGGCGCTCAGCACCTGCGGCTTCACGTCCTTCTCCACCTTGGGATCCTGCGATACACGAAGACACATCGTCGATGAGAAGACGCACGTCTGGCCAACTATTACAGTAGGAGTTACAAATTGCAGGTAGTAGCACAATAGCGGAAGCACCTGCACAATCTCGATGAGCAGCGCCATGAGTTGGTCGAGGTAGGGCGTGATGTTGCTCTCGAGCGCCCGACAGAGGTCGCCCACCAGCCCCACCGCCGCTGAGCACACCTGAGAACAGAGACCTCCTAAGTGGGCCCAGTTGTAAAGGTAGCGAGTCGAAGCAGCCTCGCCTGGTACTCCTCGTGGTTCTTGAGGCCGGCCACCATGAAGGGAAGGAACTGATCCATGTACTTCGAAAAGTTGTTGCCCATCACTGAAAGGTGACATGCGCTTCCTATGCAATGGGGCAGACCTCTGGTGTGGCTCTCCAAATACACGCGGCTAAACGAAAGCGCAATATCGGCTGCTAGCCACAAATCGAGCCCCAGCCAACAATCGGACTATCCAATCATTTAGCAACTTTCTGAGCACCCGCAAACGAGCCCGCCACGCAAGTGGGCTGCGTTCCGTTCGTGTGCGCACGGGTTCAGACAGTACCTTCGATGAGCGTGGCGACGGCGAGCAGGGCGTCCTCCATGACGCCGCCGCCGGGCTTCCCGGCCGACCTCTGCATGATCTGCAGCAGGCCGCTCATCACCGCGTCACTGATCACCGGCGCGTCCTCTTGGCGCATCTTGCGAAGAACGCTCTGCAACCGCAGACGTCGATATACATACTTCTTCCCGTTGGAATCACACCAAAAATCCTGTTATAGATTGTGCGTAAGTCGGAGTATCCCACCTGCAGTGTGGCGCAGAGAAGGCACTCCAGGTCTCTAAACTGAGATCGGTCAGAGGACGACTGCAGTGAGTGCTCCATGGCCAGCAGCGTCTCCAGCTTCTTCAGCACCACCACCGTCGTCTGCTGCACTATTGGGTAGCAGTCCTGAAATCAATCAAGTTCTGGTTTTTCCGACAGGTGTTAGAAATCTGAATGCCTTAGCGCTACTGTGGTGCCTATATATGGTACCACTCTGTGTGCCGCAGCATGGTGAAGTTGAAATGTAGACATAGAAATTCGAATAGAGTACTAATAGAGCAAGAACAAGAAGAGAAAAAGAAGAAGCGGACGAGAGACGATGGTGCGAGGCAAGGCGGATGATCGGAGAGAGAGCGGACGGGCGCGCGGCAAGGAGGCGGAGCAGAAGGAGAGGCCCAGTCGACACCGTTACCCTCGGGTTCCCCAGAGGCGCAAGGAGGAAGAGGAGGAGCGGAGGAAGGCGCGCTCGAAGGACGACAGAGAGCAGCCGCAGCGAGGGCCGCGGCCGTCGTCGACGACGGGCACAAGCGAAGGCCAGCAGAAGAGGAAGAGGAGGCGAATCGACGAGGCGCGGACCCTGGCGGTGCTACGGCTACTGGAACGCCAGCATCAGATGTCCGCGTCGCCGCCCACCACGGAGGTGAACCGGCGCGAGGACCCGATCGGCTACGTCCGTCACATGGTCTTCTACACGAAGTCGACGCGCGCCATACTCGAAGTGGTCGTCCAGCCAAACGACAGGATGCGCGAGCGGAACCAGCTGCGCTACCGCAGAGGAACGGCTCCCACCGACCGGTTGGCGAGAAGTCTCCAGCGGATGGCGGGCGAGGTGGAAACGCTCCAGTCGGCAAGGGAACGACAGCTGACGAAGGACACCCTTAGCAGATACCTGCGACTCGCCGGCGTTCTCAAGGTCAAGCACTACCTCTTCTACAGTGCCTTCCGTTGCCTAGACAATACCCGTTTCACTTCCAATTGCAGCAGGCGACCAGGCTGGAAGACGCTGCGACACTAACGTACAAGAACGGACCGCTGAAGATGCTCTTCGGGGCTGAGGAAGCCGTGAGTGAATCAATGCCCATCTCAGACAAGTCTAGAGATCACTTGCACATCTCAGTTGTGTGTTGCAGGCTCCGTCGCTGTTGGCGACCATGCGCGAGCAGCTGTCGGGCGCGGAGAGTCGACTTGCGAGGGAGAAATCGAGAATGAAGAGGGACCGGAGTCGGAGTCAGAGACGGCGCACGATGAGGGCGCAGGAGGCGATGCTGCAAAGGAAGGCGAAGGTGGCCGAGCAGCCCGCCATCCGCCGCCTGCTCCACAGCCACCGCCTGGCGCTGCAGCGCTTCGCCGGCGCCCAAGCCAAGCACTTCCAGTTGGCCAGCATGACGCTGCTGCGCAAAGACGCCCACCATCCACACGGCCAACCGCCTTCGCCCAACGGCGCTTCGCCGGCGCCGGCGCCGGCGCCCCAACGACGTCGACGACCTGCCGCCGCACCACCCAGAAGAACGAGACAACGACGATAGACGACAGAAGCAGCGATCGAAGCGGTAGTCCCACTACGTTCGACAGCGATACAATACCTCGCTCGCTCGCTCCTCTGAGATCCAATACTCTGACGAATGCAACTGTGGAGAGAAAGGGCGTCGCACTTACGTAACGCTATGTAAAAGAAGTAGAGATACCTACGCATCGAATAGACAGTAATGTAGACTTGAATAGATATACACCGATAGGATGATACAGAGATTCAGTTGCTGGCAACAGGAATACGGCTGAAGGCAGTTCAGCGCTGTTTGACTTGGTAAACCTTTGATTGTGACGACTAAACGACATTGTGCGCTGTCTCTCACTGTCGACAGTTACGGAAGTTGCGCCGTCGTCGCTATAGGCGACAGAGAAACGACCGAATCCACCTCCCACCTTGGGGCTGTTGGTGATGAGTCGCATGAGCGCTTCGTAGGCGGCGATGCGCAGGTTGGAGGAGTGGGCGTCCTGTCTCTCTGTCGTCTTGAGCAGCTCACTGACCATCGCCTCGAAAACCGACGACAGAATGTAGGTGTCGGGCTGGCCGCCCGCGTCCGCGTTGCCCTGATTCACCGCCTGCTCGTAGGCCGCTTCGGCCAGACTCGAGATCGCCTGCAAAGATACACATGGACGATGGGAAGGAACGTCACAGCCGATCGACGGGTAAAAGGCAGAGGCGCTTGAGCCAACCCAGCAGACGTTGGCGGCCACGCGCGGCTCCTGCGCCAGGGTTGCCGACAGGGCCGGCAGAAGGGGCGCCAGCGCCGTCGGCTGCACCACAACCTGAAGTGGTACCAGTGAGCTACCGTAGAGCGCCACCCTCCTAAAGAAGCGCCCACCAACCTCCTGGCAGTTCTCGCAGACGCGACCGATGCACCAGGCGGCCGTGTCGCGCACCACCATCTGCGAGTCGGACAGAGCCTGGATGAGCATCGGCAGCGCCTGAGTCACCATCGGCTTCAGCTTCTCGGGATCCGGACCCTCCAGGATGGAACCTGAAGAGGCCGCAGGCTGCGCCTGACATCTGGAGTGCATCTGAAGTAGCTCTGCCTACCGAAGGCCATGATGGCGGCGTCTCTGTATCGCCAGTCGGCGTTGGAGATGTTGTTGGAGATGAAGGGGAGGCAGACGGACACGACGTTGTCGCCCACGCACTGGGCGAACAGGACCAGACAGACGGCGGCCGCCTTCGCCGGGTTCCACTCGTCCTCGTCGTCGCCCTCTTCCTGCAGACGCACCGTTGATTGCGCACTTCCAACGGCGAGCCACACACCCTTTGTTTCACTCCAAAAGCTGCTTAGAGACGAAGCTGTATTGGCTACTTCAGTCGGTGGTACAACACTGAAACAAGCTTGCCTGTTTGGCCATGGTGTTCAGAACAATGGGAACGATGTGTTCCATGGCTCCTTTGGCGTAGAACCGACTGACCCTCTCGGGAGCTTTGCCCATCTCCTCCGCCTGAAGGGTGCCAACAAACAGAACAAGTGACGGCTACTACTGTAGACTGAAAGCAACTTCTAGACTGTACTTCCTCAGCCTCGAGAGCGAGATTGATCTCCTCCTCGCAGACGCTGGACCAGAACTCGATCGCCTGAAGCACCACGTCGTCCGCCTGCTGCGCCTTCATCGCGTCGAAGCTGATCTGCAGCGAACGACTGTTGCAGTAGCTACTCAGAGACCTTCGTGGGTGCGTCGGCAGTGCGCTTCTGTGCTGTGCGCTCACGGCGAAGAGGGCGCTGCCCATGTACTGCTCCATGTGCTGGTAGTAGAGGGACATGATCTTGACCAGGCACTGGAGGGCGGCCACCTTGACCCGCTGCTCCGGGGACTGCGTCGCCTCGCACACCACTTGCATGATGATGTGGCGCTCGTTCTGAAACAGCGCCAGGTAGAAGGGAAGCCAGTCAATGTCCCAATCGTCGTCGCAAGTGGACGCCTTCTACCTCGACTTCGAAGGCGGGCTTGCTGAGCTCCAGGGAGTTGAGTAAGGCGGTGGTGGCGGCGTAGCGGACGTGGTTCGAAGGCTCCTGCTGCTTCATTCCCTGCACGATGGCCGTCAGGATCTCGTTCGCCTTCGACTGCAGCACCTCGTGCGTCTGACAATAGAGAGCAGGGACGATGAAGTGCGTCCAGACTACATCGTCGCTTACACAAGCGCAGCGCAACTACTGAACTGGATGGATTGGGCATTTCTATCTAGCACGGGCAAGTTGCACCCACGATGTCCTGGCAGATATAGCCTAAGGCTTCCAGAGAGGACTCCTTGAGTTGCTCGCTGCTCTGGTCGTTGACGTTGGCCATGAGACGGCTGACGACGTCCGTGAACTGGTTGGAGGGAAGCTCGGCGCAGGCGATGGCCGCCACGCACTGAGCCACGACAGAGGGACGAGCCGACTCCGTCCCCAAAGACTCCACGATCTGCAATAGAAGGGGAGAAAGGGATCGGTCGCTCCTTTCGTCTCACACAGCCCATCGAGAAGCGGGCTGCGCCCTCTGCGAAGTGCGAACCTTGGACTTGATGACGTCTCTGACGCTGGCCTCGATGGACAGCCATCGCTCCAGGTGTTGCAACCTGTAAGTTGGCTTCTTCCTTCACAAGTGATACTCACTTACAATTTACGACGTTAGTGGCAAGTTAGCACACTATGAAATCGCCTAAGCCGATGAGCAGAGAAACGCCAGCCAAAAAGAGGCGCAAGACCTGTCTCTAGCTCAGTCTACGCATACGGCTAAGACGTGGTAGGCAAGAGGAAGAAGCAGGTCCGACCTCAGCTGAACGTCGTTGGAGAAGAGGGTGTTCTTGAGCTGTAAACCGGCGGCCTGCCGGACGTGGTTTGGCGCGTCGGTGTCTCTAACGAGCTCAGCCAACTGCTGACAGAACTGGGGCTGAACAACAACAACAACAAGGACAGTTGTGTTTCAACAGCGTGTCGATCGTTTCGTTTGAACTGAGAGAGAATACAAAGAAAGAAAGAAAGACAAAGAAAGATGGACGAACAAAATGGTTCTCTCTAGCTTGATCCAGAAACTCCAGCGCTAGCCTCTGGTCATTGTGATCTGTAAGAGAAACGGCAAGACGCTAAGATCAGTTCAGTTTCACGGCAAGTATAAAACGTGATCTATACCTGGAGAAATGGTTTTCTCCAAAACTTGCCGCAGATCAGTCATGACTACCCCAAAAGCAGCCTTCCACCGCTTCAAGTCACAGCCGGTGCTGCAAATCAGACCGAAGAGTGAAGAAATTCCGTTTGACTTCGTCGGCTTGGCTTCCGCCCGGCTGTTTCGCAGATTTCGAAGGAGTCGACGACTATTCTTTACGCGTATGCAGCACACTTCAAAAGAATGGGCTAACCAGAGTATGAAAAGTCTTTTGAGGTACCGTACTGCCATGCTGAGACACGACCAACCTTTCCAACTTGAAGGCTCTATCTAGGTATGTACTTATGTGAACTTAGTCTTCGCCTTACATCTTCTCTCAAATTGAGGGTGAGGGAGAAGAGGACGGGGTAGGATGGGTTTGGATGAATGGATGGGTGACCAGCTCATAAGCACTGTGCAGTCGTCGTCGCGGTCGTCGTCGTCGTCGTCGTCGTCGTGTTCGTCGTCGTCGTCGTCGTCGTCGTCGTCGTGTTCGTCGTCGTCGTCGTCGTCGTCGACGTCGAAGTCGACGTTCGAAGATGCCAAATGCGTTCACTTTCAACAGCTTAGACATGAGTCAACGAACAAACTTGGTACGTTTTCACAGGAACAAGTGAGATCACGAAGACTCTGATCACGCTTACGAAGCGGTTCGTAAACGAACGTACGAGCATTACGCATAACAACCATTACGGTAGCTGATCACGACGACTCGGTCGTGTCTCAACTGCCACTCCCCAAGTTGTCTCTGTGACACTCGAGGATTGGTCGCACGTGCTTCTGAACGCAGCGCAGAAGCTGCGATATGCTGAACTGGCCGTCGCACAGCCGACCGCAGCCGAGCACGCCCTTCTGTTGACAGCACACATTGTTCCGATTGCCACCGCTGGCACAGCGCAGCCAGGTCTCCGCGTCCTGGGTGCTGCAGTCGCCGTCGATCGCCTTCTGGACGATCTGAAGAAGGTTCGTCAAGGGGAAACACAAACAAAACGAAAGTGTGGTGTGGCGCACCTCCTCTGCTGTCACCCTGTAGCTGCAGAGGTCCAAACAAGAAGAAGAGATTTCGTTCAGACGACAGCACTGGAAGATATACTCTTCGGGAGTAATTGGTTCCAGTTCACCGGACGATGTAGAAGCTGCAACGTCGGTGCCTCGAATACTGCCAAGGGTAGTATATACCTCAAGTTCTCTTACAGAATGGTTCCTGGTTAGTCTGGCGCGTCACCGACACAGGGACGATTCGCTTCGGCAACGGCTTGTTTGGCGGTCGAGACTTGCGACGACCCTTCGGCCGAACTGGCAAGCGGCGTCTCGGCGGCGGCCTTACCTGTCGTGTGAGAGCGCGCCCAACGATCCGCTTGTCGGTGCTCCGGCCGATCGTGGGGGCGCCGTCGCCGCTTAGGTCGTCTAAAGCTGCAATCACGGAAGACGCAAACGCTATTCAAACGAGCCAGCAAAGACACGAGCCGCTCCGAGGTCCTGCCTTCGAAAGGATTGACCCGCTCGACGCACAAGCCACAGGTTCTGGGGCAGCTGGCGCGCAGCCGGCTAGCCTGTCTGTAGGCGCAGTAGTGGGACAGGTCGCTGCATTTATAGTGGAAGTGGTCCGTGTCGACGCAGGGGCCGCGCTCACCGCTAGCAAGAGAAAGCGCGGCCGCTGACGTCACCGCAAGAAGCAGCCGAAGGCGTGCAGCCATGCGCCCTCGCTTCCGACGGCCGAGCAGACCTCTTCCTTTTCCACAAAGGAGGGGGGTCCAATGCAACGTCTTTAGGAAGGTGACGGCCTTCACATGAGCGCGGCGCGCCCCTCAAAGACGTCGTCTTTTCTTCTTCCTAATGGAGCGCGCGCTGCGGGCCATTTAGGTTCGTGCGCGCGACTGCGCTCTACGCGTGTCCTACAATGGTTGCGCGGAAGGAGAAGTCGAAGGGGGGAGAGAAGGGAAGGCCATAAAGTTGGCCCTAACAACGACCTTATTTGATCGACGGAGTTCCTCGTCTCTGTTGCGTCTTCCGTCGTCACTGTGTGCAGCGCCGATCCGGTGCGACAATAACAACCGCTGCGTAAAGGCTCATCGAATGGCATGAGCTCGGCACACACATGTGCAATGTATGTGTGTACATGCATGGTGCATTGTATCTTGCACCTTCCAAAACCCAGCTAATTCGCCCACCTCTTTTGAGAGTACTAACAGGACAAATTTTCAGCGCCGCCTGTACTGCCGATAGAATTGATTCGCGATGAGAAGCACATTACAACCACCGAAAACTCTTAACTTCCTCAATGTCAGAGATACTCGACTCGACGCCAAAACAGCGATTGTGCGTTTACAACAAAGAAATCGACCGCCAGCGAGAGTAGAAGTAAATATGCTATACAAGAAATCTGCTAGGTGCTACATTGGACTGCTAGGGACACGAGCGCATAAGTACATATGTACCGTAGCCAATCGGCCAGACAATACTGAACAAAGCAAACGAAAACCGAAGCACCTATGTAGCGTTTACGTGTAGATGGAGTAGCACTAAGCGAACGCAAGAATCAAGGATCGACACAACCAGATATAAATTTCACTCGAATCTCAGGATTGAAGGAACGATGCGGTCTTACCAACTCAGATCAGTAGAGCTCTCGCTCTCGTGAACACAAAATCTGACAGACTACGGGGAATCAAAGAAGCGAAAGGCGATTCCAACGAAGAAAGGAAAAGCTGAGCGGACGCGAATCGGTATGAACGCAATCTGTAGCTCAGGTGAGGTTCTCGCGCACGAACTTCTCGACGGCGCCGCGAAGCAGCTGCTGCGAGTTGCAGCTGGCGACCCTCTTGTTCGACTTGTCCGTCACCGTCACCTGACGAGAAAAATTGAGATGGAAGTCGCGCGAAATTTCACCGCACGCCCAGAAGAAGCCGATACATATATGTGCACCGTCACTTGTCAACGAAAGAAACCGTAAGAGCAAGCTATCGAACTGTCGACCTCGAGCTGTTTGGCGCCTAAGACCGAGGAAGCGCCGCCGGTCGCCAGACGGAAGTGGATGCGCCGACGGCGGCCGCTGAAGGTGACGCGGCCCTGCTGCCGCTGGTCGACCACGAATCGGGCCTGCGGATTGCCGACGACGGCAGACGCAAACACCTCCAGCAGGAAGTGGCGCAACTGCTGACTTTCTTCGTCATCGGACGGCACATCGGTAGTGGCGGTGTCTTCTGCGTCAGGGCTGAAACTAAGCCAGTGAGGTATTCACGATTGCGCCACAGCAGCGAAAATCACCGCACGTTTCGGTTCTCACCATTCCAACTTGATTTTCTTGCGCTCGCCCAGGTTCTGATAGCTGTCGGCCTCGTCTTCCTTCTCTGCTTCCTTCTGCTCTTCATTCCCTCTGCGACACTCTTCCTGCCTCTTCTCTTCGCCATTCCCTTGGCTTCCTCTGTCCTTGCTTTCCACTCGACAGCTGCTGCTGGCCCCTTCGTCCGAGACGTCACTCCAGCTTGGAGGCTGCAATCGCACGGCCTTTAGAGCAATGTGCCCCCCCATACTGATCCAAAGTACGTACAGTACCTCTAAGTTGCGTCCATTGGGCGAGGAGTTGGTCGTCTGCGACGACGACTGCTCGACCTCGACGCTTTCTCGACCGGCGTGCTCTTCTACAAAGATCTTCACGCGTCGAATGCCGTCATCGCCGACCGTGGAAGCGATAGGCATCGGAAGCAGACCTGCAAAGGCTGAAGATTGAAGACAACCGGGAAAGAAACTGAGTCTCCACGACAAAGGTTGGGTGCCACACGGTACATACAACGGTTGAGCGCCTCTCCTTCGATACAATCCCATGGTGCAACGACATCTCTCCTACATGGTCTCAAAGCTGTGTGTTGTGCTGTCGGGTTCAACAGTACGCCAGCTTAGAACTTACCGTTCAATCCCTTCTTGCTACCACGTCGAGAGCGGCAGTAGAAGTTGCGCAATCCTTGGACTGAGAAAGGATACTGTATTATCTAGAGATGTGAACCGTCGAACTACTGAAACAACGCTAAGCTCCACAAAATACTCGCCGACACCGCCGCCTTACCCTCTTCGTGGTCGTCGGGGAGATCGACGCTCTCGACGACCTGCGCCGGCTTGTTCTGGCCGGGAAATCGGCGCACCGTCACGCGCGACACGACGAAGGGCGCCTCCTGCTGCCCCTCCTCTTGCTCTTCTTCTTCTTCGTCGTCGTCGTGGTTCGGCGCATCGCTGCCCTCCTCTCCTTCCTGATCGTCAGGGCCGCTGGCGTCTTCCTCGTCCTCCTCATCCTCGTCTTCTTCCTCTCCACTCGATTCTACAGTGAGTAGCCTTTGGGAGCGCACGGGCACAATTAACTCAATTCTCAGCAACCTGTAGTCCACGTTACATAGATTGCAGTAAGGTCGAGTGCTCTGCCGGTATGTCCTTACTACACCCTCCCCCCCCCCCCCCACGCAGAAGATCCGAACTCGCTCGTCAAGAAGCGGACTGTACCTTCTGTGTCAGCCGGCCGCTTGACGCCAGAACCGGCCGCGCCAACCTTGCGCATGCCACGCGACGCAATGGGCAGGCGTCTTCGCTTGACCGGTGGAACAGACCTCGACACTCTGACCGGAGGCTTGCCAACGACTTGGCCAGTAGGCGACGTCTTTTTCTGCTGTTGCTGCTCAACCTCCATCGACTGGCCTTCAGTCGGCCCGGGTTCCTTCTTGGCCACTCCAGCGTCCACTTCCACCTTGCTCGCTTGCGATCGGAACCCCATCTACAAGCCCACGGAACTCATGAACGATTTGCGACAAGTGCCTCACTCGGCAGCTACAACCTACTCCGACTCTGCGCTCGAGATCCTTTTCGTTGAGCGACTCGCCAAATCGCGTCTTTCTGCCGCGTCGCAGCTCCCGCTTCTTCGCATTTTCCGACATTCTCTGGACGAGAGTACCAAAACCGATAACTAACAAACAAATCAAGAAGTAGCCTATTCCTAGTTCCTACTCAGTTCATCACATCGTTCCCACCGCACCGCCGTCTTGCGCGCGGCCGCCCAACGGCCGCATTTGAAAACTCAAATTGGCGCAGTTTCCCCTCTGTGATACGTGCTACCGTGTTTCTTTGACTACGGTACTTCTTTATTCAAAGCGAAGGGTAGAAGTGGTCGTCGCCGAGTAACCCCTATTCTTGCGTGAGCTGCTGTGCTGTGCCGCTTTAGCGGTGGCTCCCACTACGACGTTGATCACTGGCCAGACGCAGAAACAAAGTACGCAGAGCTGCCTCGGATGTACACGCACACGTCACTCACTCGGGGTGTACATTTGCGGATGTAAACTTGTCGCGCATCTCGAGTTTAGCCAGAAGACGCTAATTAGAGAAGAGAATCGGTTAGTTGGTCGGAGTGTGGGGAGTAGGAAGAGGTCACCCCCCTCCCCCCACGTCTAGGAAACGGAATACAAACGTACATGTGTGCGCGGGACCTCAGCCGTGTTCGTCACGTTCGAAAATGTTTCGCAGTTCTCTGGCGCAACTATTCAACCGGCGGGTGCACAGTTAAGACAGTTTGATATTCAGCCGTAATAAAAGTTAAAGGATATAGAAGTAAGAAATGAGACTCGCCGTCGCACTTTTCCTGATCTGGTCGTGGCCAGCGACGGCCGAGGTCAACGTCACCGAAGTGGTCAAGTTGAGCGGGCAGAGCGACGCGCTGCTTCTCGCAACGACGGCCAGTTCGAACATCAGAGTGATGAAAATCCACAACGCTCCCCACGCCAGGAAATGGCTGAAGGATAGCCATGAGAGACATCTGGTGGCCGCCGTCGTCCACGTCCGGATCACCGAGGACGTCTGTCCCCATAACCATGAAGACCACCCCTGCTACTGCCCCAAGTCTGCCAAAGAAGTGGTAAGTGCGCTTATCGTTGGAGCATTGCCTGCCGCCCTACATTACATTCCCTCTCCTCGCTTCAGTCTCGCCGACGACGGCACGACAAGGCCGTCTGCTGTTGCAACGCGACCCTCTGCGAAAGATTCCAAAACAGCTTCCAGCTTGACTACCGCAAGATAGTCGACATCAAGGACTGCCTGAAGCCGAACCAGCAAGCGAAGGCCGAGGGCGACGCCGACGGAGCGGGGAAGCCAAAGCAGCCGAAGGAAGGCGGTAAACCGGAAGGAACGAGCCAGACGGCGGAAAAAGCGAGCGAATGGAGTCTCACAATCGGAATTTCCCTCGCTATCGCCGTGCTGGCAGTTATCGTTCTGACTGGCTTGGCCGTCGGTTGCATGATAGTGCGGTGGGTGGGTAGGACAGCAGTTACGGAGTGCGTCTCTTCAGAAGTCCAAATGTAACTGATCAACTAGCGTTTTGATTCAGAATTCGCAAACGACGACGCAAACGTCGGCACGAAGAAGCGGCCGCCAAGCAGAGGGAGACTTCGGCGAAACCAAAGAAAAGAGGAGAGAAGCGCGGAGATAAGAAGGCGAAGCCGGCGCCGCCACCGTCGCAGAAGAAGCGAGCAGTGCCTTCGCGGCGGTCGGCTTCCCGAGACGTGGAGCGGACGAGACGGCACCTGCAACACCACCGGACGTGGTCGAAATCGTACGACCGCCGACCGACGGAGGAGAGGCCGCCGGAGAGACTTCGTCGCAGCTGGCTTCAGCCGAAGCAGCAACTGGAGATTGAGCCGACAACGGAGGACGCCTACGAAATAGTCGGCCGGCCTTCCCAAGTGGTCAGCTTGGCTGGCATCGTCATTTGCTCTTTTCAGACTACGTTTCCCCATCCGCATCCTTTTAGGAGAAAAGAATAGAAGGGGAAGAGGAGGCAAACAAGTTCGCGGGATCTACCCCTCCGCCGGACGAAACTGAAGGGCACTACGTGGCGATAACGTATTCTCCTGCTACGGCGTCGTCGTCGGAGGCGAGCTGAACATGAATCTTCGGCGCTTCGAAGGGCTACGGTAGTTTCAACTGTTCGTCTTTCCTTTAGTCGGGGGGAGCTGTGGGCGCTCTCAACGTTCGAGACGTGCTGGCGGATCTTGGAGCGGCCGAGGGCAGACTGCTGCCGAAGCCGCCGCCGGACGACGACTCGGCCAGACGCCGAGCAGAGCAGAAGAAGAAGGGCTACAGCGACGTGCGCGTGAAGCAGTCGCCGCCCAAGTCGGCGAGCGATCGCAGTCACTCGGCCTCGCTCAGCGACTCGTCCTCCGAGCGTCCGCCGACTGGCGACGACGAAGAGGAAGATGAAGACGAAGAAGACGAGGCAACAGAAGACGTGGAAAATGAGGACGAGGGCGAGACGCCAAAGCCGATCAATCGCTATCACAAGCTCTACAAAGCCGAACACGATCAGCGCTAGTGGCCAGCCTAGCAGATGACGAGCCAAGAGTGACCTCGCACAATTTTGTGACCGCCTGATGCTGGTAGCCCGTCCACCTTCGCCAAACCGATAAAACCGAGAGGAAAGTGCAAGTCACAACACATCTTGTGACGACTGCCCAAAGTACGAGGGTCAAGGTGCAAAGGAGCAGTGATGCCGCTTGTCACAAAGCTACTCTATCAGCCACAGTAACCATTTTGAAATTTCCACTTGAGACGCCACCAATACATGGTAGATTTGAACTACGTGGTTTATCGATAACTTGAAAGTTTGAAAGTCGACGTGGTACTTCCTTGCTGGATGAGACGTGTAGCGAGTTGCTGCTACCTACCGTACACGCGCGCATTGCTAAAGACTGTTTGCTCCGTAGTGATTTCGACGCATAAAGCAGCGTTTCCTGACTGCCATTTTCACGCTTCCGGCCGTGAATGAAACGCAAAAGGAAGCTTGAAGGAACGAACGATACAAGAAAGCGAACGAGAACTCTCACGCGACGACATGACGCAAACCGGAGCTAGAATACAGCGTCTCGAATGCGGAAACGAACACAGAAAGGGAGGCGGGGAATTCGGGAGAAGAGAACGGGAACTGCTGAACGGTGTCAGTTGTCGGTCGGACGTCTCCTTATCCACTACTGCTGCCGGCAGTTGGGGCTGTCGAGGTTGCCGGCGCGAGCGCTTCTCTTGAAGGTGGGTGTGGCCGACTCGGACTGCTCCGTCTTGTTGTCGGTGGACTGCAACACTTTGGCTTCTTTCGACTTCTTGGCCGACGCCCTCAGAACGTCCCCCTCCGCCGCCGTCGACTTGCTGCGCGACGGCGAGGATGAGGAGGAAGCGAAGAACTGCTGGCGCAGCCTCGACAGTCCTCGAGGGGTGGCGGGCGGCGGCGCCTTGTCCGGGCCAAGGGTACCGGAGGCGCTCGTCGACGCCGCGAACGAGGACGACTTTTGTTGCTGAGGCGGCGCCACGTTCTCCTTGGAGGCGCTGAAGCAAGCGCCGGCCGGTCTCTCAAGCGCCAAGAAGGTGAGTGCAAACAAGTTCGCCAGGTGATGCCGACACTCACTTGAGCTCGTCGCGCATGCGGACCTTCTCGCCGCGCTCCTGCATCAGTTCCGTCTGCAGCTTCTGGACGGTTCTCTCCAGTTCGGCCACCTTTCGCTCGCTCTCCTCGCGCTGCTTCTTGGCCTGCTTGGGCGTATGCGAAAATGTAGAAGTACAACAACATTTGACTGAGGAACCGTCAATCGGGCCAAATAGCGCAAATAGGCAAACCGACACAGTACGAAGTAACGCAATCCATTCGCAAGCGAATGGGGCAGACTAGACAAACCATACATACTTGTCTATGATCTCTCACGCATACGGCGCCGTCTCTCCTCACTCAAAGAGTATTACCTTCCCTCTAGGCAAAATATGGCACCTGGTAAGCCTTCTGCCGTTCCTGTTGCACCATAATCGAGTCGACGATTCCTCCCTGCTGTTCCGCTCTGCCGACAGCCGACGTCGCCTTCGGACCTTCGTTGAGACTTCTCAGGGAGCCGCCTCGCCCTCCCTTTGGGCCGATGGTCGACACTGAAAGGTGGCCGCGTATGGTTCGCAGTCGAGTTTGGCGGCCGATTCAGCAAGGCAGACGCTTCTCCCACCAGTGACGTCCTGCTCTTGGGCCTGGCGCAGCTCGATCTTCAGCGTGCGCACCTTCTCCTCCTTGATCCGGACCTCCTTCTGGAGCTCGGCCAGCCTGCAAGACAAGGAAGTTGAAGCAGCAGTCTTCTGATTATTGTCTGAGGTAGTAGACAAAAGCTCACTTGGCTCGATCGGCGGATTGCGACTCCTTGAGACGGCGCTCGAGGGCGGCGATCTTGACGCTCTCGTCGAAGGCGAGTTTGCGCCGCTCCTCAGCCAGTCTCTCGGCCTCCTGCGCCTTCGTCTCCAGCGCCACGCAGCGAGACTGCCACTCCTCCTGACTGCGCTCGTTTAGACGAAGCGCCTCCAGCTCCGCCTGATGACACGAGAGAAAGGAGACGCCAATTACTGTATCTACAGAGCAGCAGCTACTACGCTACCGATTGCTGCTTGCAGTTGGCCTCGAGACGCCGGATCTTCTCTTGGAACTCCTTCTCTTGCTCGTCGAAGGCGTCGCACTCGGCCACCAGACGCGTCTTCGTGGCGCGCAGACTCTGCTCCACCTTCTTCAGGCGGTCGAACTCTTGCTGCTTGGACGCCAACTGAACTCACGGTGTGGATGTTACGCTCGATTACACCTTCTTAGAAGGAAGCTCCAGCTCCACTCACGTCCGCCTTGAGCTGCTCGACGGAGGCTTTGTCGCCCTCTGCCGACAAGAGAGCGCATTCCAGCTCCGCGATCCGAGCAGCCGACGACTTGAGGGACTCGAGCTACAAATGAACAGAAGACGACCTTGGTGGTAAGTTGCAACCTTTCTGATAGTAGCGCAGCTGCTCGGTCGATCAGTGCTGCACATCGGTGCAAAACGACAAGCCCAAACGATACCACTACTGTATACGTACAATACGTATGTCCACTGTATACGGTACGCTTCCCTGTCGGCGCAGTCAGCGGTCACCGACCTTCTCGACTTCGCTCTCCTCGGCCGACTGGCGAAGGCAGGCGATGCGCTGTTCCAGGTCCGCCTTCTCCTCCACCAGCGCCTGGATCTCCGCCGCCTTCTCGTTGACGGCTTCCTCAGCCTCCGCCACCTGCTCCTTCGATACCTGGGATAGAAGAAGCAACTGGGGTCCACCCTTGCGCAGCTGTGGAAGAGCGCCAGAGCGCATACCGCGGTCAGCTGCTCGATCAGCGACGTCTTCTGGGCCAGCTCCTGCCTGAGTCGCTGCTTCTCTTCGTCCTCCCCGACTTGCGCTTCCGCTTGGACAGACGCCTCCGCCGTATCAGACTGGGAAGCGACCGCAGAAACGGCCACGTCGACCACATCCACTTTGGATTGCTGGAACGACCAGTTTGCGTCTCATACGCACTCTGGAACGTTGGTGGATCCATGTAGAGGATTACGGTGGACTGCGCTCCAATGGCGTCGTTGAGGTCCTGATTCTGGGCGGAGAGACGGTTGCACTTCTCCCTTTCCAGCTCGAGAAGCGCCTCGTAGTCCGCGACGTCTTTCTCCAGCTTGCCGACCGTCTTTGTCGAGGCTTCCTAGAGTGCTAGGTTCGTTTGAACGGACTATTCACCAACACTCCCATTAGATTACCGGCGGGGTGCCACCTTAGGCCGGCGAGGCGAGGTGCCACCTTAGGGTGCGGGGATAAGAGCTCCCCACCGCCTCTCCAACCCCAATTACCCCTTCCACAAATACAAGGTTACCCCCTAGAAGACGCAGATTCTTTTGAATTTCCCATTCTAGCCACAATTCTCTTCAAAAAGTCGCATCAACACATGCAATGTACCTGCTGGTCCTTCAGCCGCTCCACATCGGCCAGCGCTTCTTGGAGAGTTGAGGAGGCCGTGTCGCGTTCGGCGCAGACGGCTTTGTACTCTGCCATCAGGTGGCCGATCTCGCCCTCCTTCTTTCCCAGCTGCTCCTTCGACTTCTCCAGATGCTGAGATAGCTCTTCCACTGCAATGTGGAGACCGTACATCTTCTCTCGTGGTAGCAATAGTAGAGATCTATCGATCCGAATATACATACAGGTACGTAGCAGTGCACCCACCCTGCCTCTCCAATCCATCGGCCTTGTCGCCGCCGTCAGCGCCGCTCTCGAGCTCGGTAAGGCGGGCGCGCAGCTCGGAGAGGGCGCTGGCGTGACGGCGCTTCTCCTCCTCCAGCAACCACTCGTAGTCGGCCACGTCCTTCTTCGTCATGTCAAGTTTCTTGGCCAGCTCATCCTGCAGCAAGCGCAGAGAAACACTCTAGTCAACTAGCACACTCTGGAATGGGAAGTGCGAGGGACAGTTTCGCTTGTAGCAACCTTCTCTGACTGGAGCTCGGCATTCTTGCGGCCTTCGGCGTCCAGGGAGTGCTGGACCTTGACCAGCTGCTCCTTGATGGTCAGCAGCTCCTGCAGCGCCTCCGCCGCCACGTTGCTGCTCGTAGCCTCGGAGGACGCAGCCGCCGCCTGACTCTCAGCTTCCTCCAGGAGGTCGGCGCCTTCGTCGTCTTCCTCCTCGTCGTCATCGTCTGGTTCCAGTCGGATCTCGGCCAGCCGCTGGCGGTACATCTCCGCATCCGTCTCCAGACGATGGCACCTCTCCTGAAAAATCCAATGGCGATGTCTAACAATGGCGTCAGTCGATCAATGTGAACAACTGGTCTGTCCAACCTCGAGCACTCTGTTCTCTTCTCTGGCCACCTCGGCCTCGTGGACCAGGAAGGAACGGCCGGCGTTGACGCTCTCGTTGTGGGCATTGCTGAAACAGACAACGGTCAACAAGTGACAGAGTTGAGTGCACAAATAGCTGGTCTGGGCTTTGGCTTTCGCAATGCAAAGTCAGATGGGCCAAGCCACCAAGCACCCAAACAAATTCTGTACGCTGCGTACTATGCCGTTCTACCACACACACTCACAGCTCCTCCACTTGGTCCATCAGCGCCTTCAGCTCGAGTTTCTGCTTCGCGAGCAACTCCGTGAGACTTTCGCGTTCCTCGAGCAGTCGGTTGCACATCTCGGCCATCTCCGCCTTCTCGCGCTGCAGTCGACCCGCCGTCTGCGGCGTGGGCCCAGACAGCAGCGAGCGACGCTGCCGAACCACCGACGACGGCGTCGACGGCTGCGCAGCCTGTCCCTCTTCTGCGTCCGTTTGGCAGGACACCGAGTCCGTTTCCACCACCGGCTGGGCAGTCTGGTCGCAGGCGGCGTCTGCTACTTCGCGCAGAGTTTGATCGCAGGCTGCGTCGGCCGTCTCCTGCACAGCAGGGTCGGAGCCGGCGTCGGCGGTTTCGCGAAGCGTCTGGTCGCAAGCTGCGTCCGTCGTCAGCAGCTGCGTTTGGTCGCATGCGGCCTCGGCCATCTCGTGAATTGTCTGGTCGCAGGCGGCCTCCGCCGTGTCTACAAAATCAACGTCGACATCGTAGCTGTCATACAAGTACAAGCGCGACGCTGCAACATAATACGCACCCGCTTGGGCGACGACCGACACGTCTAGCTGAGCGGCGGACGCCTGGACGCCAGCTTCGTCCACGGCAGCAGCCGATGTGGAGAGCTCGGTGCGCAGCTGCTCGATGGTCTCTTCCTTCTGACGAAGCTGCTCGGACAGCTGGCTGTTTTGCGTCACAAGCTGCGTGATGCCGTCTTGGACCTCTTGAGACAGGCCGCCCTGAGCCCACTGCTTCAGACGCTCGTTGTCCGCCTGCAGAGCACCGTAGTAGTACGGTAGCAAACACTAACCTTCACAAACGACCCACAGAACCATCTGCGCTCACTTGAAGTTCGGCTATTTCAGTTCTCAGGTTCTCGATCATCGAACTGTCGGTGGAGGGCGGAGTGCCTTTCTTGGTCGCTTCGTCAGCCTTGGGCGTTGTCTGGGTGGAATCAGCGACGCTCTCAATGATCGACGTCTGTCCCACAATCGGCGTGGAACAGGCGGAGATGGAGGAACGGGAGGGTATCCGACTCGTCTCGCCAACCTGCAAACCCAATTTGTGCGACAACGCGATTAGGTGCCTACCGTAAGGTACTCTAATAATGCCCCTTCTAATAAGTCCCGCCCTCCAGTAGCACCCCCCTCCTACAGGTTGAATATGCACCCGTGGGCACAACAGAGCATTTCATACCGTCGAATAGCCAATAACGGTTACCATGGTCTGTTCCAGGCAGGTGTCCTCCAGGTTGGGGTCGACGAGCGCGAATCGCTGCTGCTTCAACGACGCGGGCGCGGGCGCATCGGCCATGGCTTCCCCAGTTTCGGTCTGCTTCGCCTTCAGAGCCCGCTCCAGTTCTTCGATCCGACCGTTCAGCTGCTGTCGATCCGACATGAGGCGGTCGATTTCGGCTTGCTGTTCAGCTGAACGATGTTAAGTCGATAGAAACGAAGCAACCCATACAAGCGCGAGGGGCAACTACCCACCGACGGCGCCGTAGCTGACGAAGCAACGCGAGCACGTCTGCGTGGGGGAGCCGACGCCGCTCTGATCCGAGACCTCCTCGAAGCTGGGCAAGGCGCCATCGGCCGCCGTCGGTCGCCTGGCCAGAAGCTGCGCTCGCAACTCTTCGGCGTCGTCGTCCTCGTCCAGGGTGTCAAGTTGCTGCTCGGAGAAGCGCACGGTTCGCCCGCGCTTCTTTGGAACCGCCGCCGACCCAGGCGATTCTGTGGCATCCGCCGCGTCTGCAAATACATACATAGGTATGGTAACATAATAAGAATTGAGCAATCAATGGCTTCCCAGCGCTGTCACGGATTTAAGGCGACGTTTCGCTGGCTTGCCAGCCGGCTTCATCAGGCCGCCTGATGAAGCCGGCTGGCAAGCCGGCGAAACGTCGCCTTAAATCCGTGACAGCGCTGGGAAGCCATTGATTGCTCAATTCTTATTATGATGCAGCGCTCTGAGCCCTTCAAAGGTATGGTAACATACTCTATGATCAGCGGGCGCTATTAGGACTCACATCCATCGGAGAGAGCGCGACTGTGGGTAGGCAGGCCAGCGGGAGAAAAGTTGAGCCTTGTCGCCGTTGCACAAGGTGCCCATGTCTGCCTGCGCGACTTCAGAGCCTGAGAGGGAAAGAAAGGGTAATAACCGAAAGCATTCTTGTGGCATGCATGCGATCGGAGTATGATGTACACTTCCAATCGCTGCTATTGTGTGCGAAAGACGCGACTCGTGAAAGAGAGACTGAGACAGCAACGGCGTCAAGCGAAGGCAGAGAGCGAGGGCGCTCTGCGCACCTGCCCTCTGGGTCTGCTGTCGAGCTGCTTGTCGTGTCCCGGGCCTCTGGGCGTGCCCGTGAGTATGAAGTGGCGGAACTTCTCGATCTCCCTCTGCAGCTCCTCGTTCTCCAACTGCAGCGAGTGAATGAGCTTCACGTCGGCCACTCCCCTCTGCGCCTCCTGCTCCTCGGCCTCCTTGCTCTGCAGCTGCGCCTTCAGAGCGTTGATCTCGCGCTGGTAGCGCCGAAGCAGCGCGTCGTCCGTCACGATCTCGTTCTTCACCGCCTTGTTGCGGATTCGCTTGGCGCGCAGCGCGAACTGAAGCAAGAAGGGAGCCAGTTACCTGCAATTCTGTCCCTACACACTCAATTCAGCAAAAGAACCAGCGACAGCGCACCTGCAGCGTGGAGAGGCTCTCTTCGAAGGAGGCGGGCGTGATGTTGCAGATAATCTGCGTCCGGGCATTGCCGCCAAGGGAATTCTGCAGGATTCGGGTCAGCTTCGAGTCGCGGAAGCTCACGTGAATGTTGGCGCCGGTGCTGAAAGAGGAATTGGGGGATACAGTCGACTGCGCAATTGAAACACGTTAACGAACTACAGAGGGTACGGTAACAATCGGACAGTCTGCACAGAGACGAACGGACTCACTCCGACTTCTCGCTGAGCTGGGAAATGACCCTCGCGAGAACGGACAGACTAGAGTTGATGGCGACGCCCTCTTTCAAGCGAACAGCGGAGGATGTACCACTGGCGCGCTCGCTTCCAGCGAGGTCGACGATATTCTGCAAAACCAAGAAGCTCAACAGAAAGTGAAGCGCCTGGACTAATAGGAGACTAACCAAGTTCGAAACGGTGACCGCGCCGTCTTCGGACAGCTCTTCGCGGCTTTCGATCACCTGAACAGTGACAGACGCGCTTCACATTGCAGCCCATCATCAACAGACCAACTACACTCCCACTCTTTGCTCACGATTTTGAAAAGCGTATGCGACCGCGAACTTCGCTCATTCATGTCCGTCTCTCCAATCCGGCGACGCGCTGAAAACGGCACAAGCCGTTCAGATGCGCAAAACAACAGGCACGGAGGAACGACAAACGACACACCTAATCCCTGACTGAGCAGATTCAGAATGTGCTCGTCGCTGTTGATGCACTCCTCACTTAGATTCTCGACGTATATTTCGCCGGAGGGCTTCTCCCGAATTTTCAGGTCCTTCCTTCCTAGAAGAATATGGATGACGATTCGCCCGAACAAATTCGAACCCAGGTTTTCTTCGCCTGCTGTCACAAAGAAGCGGTGAGCACACGCACGAATCCTTTCGTATCAATGGTTTGCCAAGATCACGGGATCACAGCTTCAGTCGAAAGAGACGCCGCTCCAGTTCAGCTCGTGTCGGATCGCCTCGAAGAAGTCGACGAACTCGATGAGCTGCTGACCGTCCTCGGTCGTCTCCTTCGCCCAGGGCAGTTTGCTTTCCAGCTCGTTGTAGATGACTCTTGCTCTCGTCTTGGGGAGTGTTCCTCGGTGGACGAACTCGACGAGCACCTCCTTCACCAATGGCCTCTGCAGCAGCACGCGAACTCGTGTCAGAGCTCGGCGCAGATTGGCGGCCGCCTGGTCGAGGTCGACAATCTGGTCGCGACTCGCCAGCGCGTCCTCCAGCCAATCCATCGGACTGTTGGGGAGCCCCGTTCGTTCCCTGACTTCACTGTCTGCGGCAAACTTGAGCAGCGTGTCCACAAGCGGCCGTATCTTGTAGATGTTCCCCACTCTGCGAGCGCCTTCTATGCCTGAGACGCGCATCTGCTTCGCCGTCTGCAGAGTAGGCGTCGCTGGCGCTTGAGTACTCTTGTGCTTTCCCGAGCGACGACCAACAGGAGAGGCGCTGTCGGGACTATCGCAGACGGGCGTCGTCGACAGCTCGACCGTATCGATAAGCCCCGGTGGAGAGAGGCAGAGGTCCTCTTTGTACTCTTCAATGTAGGACATGCTGGGATCCATAGACCGCCTTTTATTCCAGTTTCTCGTGACTCGTCTGGCCTTCTGTCTCATCTTTCTTGGAGTGGACGAAGGTCGATCTCTGCCACTTTTGGACCGCGTCGTGCGAGAAGGGCCAGGCGACGGCGACTCGCTTCTGCTACTTGTCGATCGCGGCGTAGCGTTGTCTTCATCGTCTTTGAGCATGCGACGCGCGCCACTCTGTCCACGTGACGATTCCTTGCGGTAGCGGCTTCGCATAGGCGACGACGACACTGCTTCCCTCCTCTGCCGGTTTCTTGGACGAACCGCTACTGGGGTTTCCGCGGCAATAGACGGTCCGGGCTTCTCGGGGCCTTGTTTCGAACGGGCTTGTCTCGACTTGGATGACTTGGATTTCTGTTTTTCAGACGTTTTTCCACTCTGCGAATGCAGCGAAGCACTCTCTTCGCCGTTCTTATCTGTTCCTGCAATCAAACTCGGCACTTGGGACCGCCCAGACGAACCCTTCTGAGAAAGCTGACGCTGATTTGGACGACGCACCGAATCGGCTCTTCTTGACGGCGAAGTCGAAGTCTTCCGCAGCTGAAGAGAGGCAGTTTCGCTTGTCAAGCGCGGTGAAGGTTGTCCTCGCTCTTTACGGCTACTTCCAGGTCTTCCAGCCACTCGGCCACTTGGCAAAGGCGCCGGCGGCGCGCTGCGCTTCGGCGGTTCCATTGCCTGCTTCTTGACAGGTTCTCTCTTGACGAGGACCACTTTGGGTTGCTGTCGTTCGTTGACTACTGGAGGATGAGCCGGCTTTCTACTGGCACTGCTGACGGCGGGGCTTCGGCTGGGACCCGAACCTCCCAGCGCAGACTGGACCTTGCTTGTAGAGACCTTCGGCTGTGGATCGGAAGATCGATGCAGCGAAGTTCCTTGCCTCAGGGCCCGGTTCGACGTCCCACGGCCTCCAGAAGCTCGAGCCCTTCTCTGCACGCCGGCGAAAGCACCTCTTTGGGAGGACGCTGTCGTCGCTCTGGCCCTTGAAGCAGCCCTCCCTCCGGCCCTTGAAGGCTGCACCAGACGGCTTCCAGTCGTCGTTCTGCGACCACGGCTTCCTCGAGAGCGGCTGGCAGCTCGCGCTCTTCCCCTTCCTCTCGACGGTAGGGCAGTTCCTCGGGTGGTTGGGGTCGACTTTCCCCTTGCGCTTCTAGTGGTTGTGGAGCGGCCCCGCTCGACCCCTCGTCCTCGACTCTGCCGGTCGACATCGCCGGCGCTTTTGGGCCTCTTGCTCTTGCTCCTGCTGAACCGCCGCTTGATCCACTCGAAGGGGCTGGAGCTGCGGCCGGACGAGCGGCTTCTGCGCGCCGCCTTCTTCGCCTCCCTCTCCTGGGCCCTCTTCCTCTTGCGTTCCTCGCTCAGCCGGCGCTTCGTCTCCTTCTGCCGCCTGCGCTCCTCCTTCCTCCTTTCCTTCGCCGACAGCGCCGTCGATTGACCGCCGCTAGCTTTCGACATACTTTCTATTTACAACTCATCTCTATCGCAAAACTTCTACAGCAAAACTTCTGAAACTTCTACATGACAAACGTGATGGATAACGGTCGCAAAAGGAGCAATGTTCAGCAGTTCAGGTATGCGATGGTGCCACAAAACGAAGGCAAACCGACCAGTCAGCAGGTCGAGAAGCTCCTCCTGGTAGATCTCGAGAAACGACACTCTCAGCAGGTAGGCTCGCTCGCAGTCCTAAACGACAAACACATGAAGCGCGCACACGTCGATCGATTGTGAGTGGGGACGCAATCAAGCGCGCAGGCGGACAGACAGAAGCAGATGCCCACCTGATTGATGGTGTCGAAGATGTGGCGTATGGCGAGCGGGATGAGACCGGGCCCAGCGCTCTTCTCTCCCATGATGGTGTAAGTCTTGCCGCTGGACGTCTGCCCGTAGGCGAAGAGGGTGCCGTGGTAGCCCTGCATGGCCGAGGAGACGATCGGCCTCAGCGTCGCCTCGTACACGTCCTCGTTGGAGCTCTCCATTCCGAACACACCGTCTGCAATGCAACGGCGACGACAACTGCGAAACTATACGAGACCGATTCAGGAGCGTGCGCTCTTTATAGTACGTCAGCAACTTCTACAGGAAGAAACCAGGCTCGCCGCTTCCTTTGCTACAACAGGCGGCAGTCAGCAAATCGTTGGTTGGACGCAGCACAGGTTACAGAGTGTGGGTATAACCGTATAATCAAAGCCATCAAATAAATCCACCTTCAACGGTATCACACGACTTTCACGTCCCATGTGTCGTCAACCGCAAACCCCGCGTCAATCTACAACTGCCAGACAACACGACGCAACCGACAAAAGCGGTAACACAAATGCGTACGGCCTAACCCACCGTAAGAGAAGTCGGAGTAGCTGCTGCTGCTCGCGTTGGCGTCGACGCATTTCACCCGATTGGCTTCCGCTCTCCAATGGAACGCGCCGCCCGACTCGACCTCCCTGCAACGACAGCTTACGCCCGCACTCGACTCGACTATATTTTTGCGTATCCTCATTTCTTCGAACACAACGACTATTTGTCACAGGAAAGGCAAAACCGACCGATCAATCAGCGGCCGCAAGCGAACGGCGACTTTGACGTGCTGCTCTTGATCGGACATGGCGTTTCTAGCGACCGAGGCAATAATCGTTCTATGACCCATGACCCATGGAATTTATGACCCATGACCCATGGAATTTATGACCCAAATTTGAATGTGCGCGTACAGTAATCCCAAAGCGTAAAGTACATACTGGCGGTTACGGTCAACGACAAATCGCACCAAAATGGCACTCGATTTGCTCCGAGAGCGTCAACCTGTTGTAAGAGTTAGAATCTGGGAGAATCAAACCAAACTGACAAGGTTTAGACTGCTACGTCGGTTCCATCCGTCTGTCCGTTGTCCGTTTTCAAAAAGTTTCAATGTTTGTCATGTTTTGAGTAAGGTTAAGCGTTTTTCTGCATTTTTTGAAGCAAGTAAATGCGAAATTTCTTGCAATAATAGACCCCCTACCCTTTTTGGATAGTCATCCTAAAACTGATTCAGGTTCAGAACGACCCACTCCCCTCTACCCTTGATTGACCCCCCCCCCCCGCTTCCAGACAAAATCTGGTAGGAACCTATGGCAGGCGCGCATAGTACCGGACACGGACAGGCTTGGAAATGCTTTGTAGAAGTGTCCACTCCTTGCTCCTTCAATCTTTCACTCTAGAACACTCACAAATCAGCTCCACTTTTTAAAGTAGCTTGTTGCCGCTTAAAGCAGAGTCAAATTCAGACAAAGTAGACATGTGGGGAAGCTATTGGAGTACTGTAAAAAGGTTCGAACATGAGAAAAGTTTGGACAATTCGGACAGTAGCCCGTTGTCTGAACATTTTTCATGTCTGAATAGGCAATTTTAATCATGCAGCTCAGTACTTTGTAAGCTCTGCGAGGGCTGTTGTCCAAACGTTTCTCATGTCCGAATAAGGATTTGTGGGCGAACAGTTCTCTGTCCGAACGTTTTCCGATTTACAGCATGTCAAGAAAGCAATCGTGCAAATTTTCAACACTATCAGTTACCAGATGTGCAAGTTATAAGCGATCAAAAGTGGGCATTTCCTTTTGGACTACCCAATGTCACCCTTTTCGACTACAAACTCTAAGCCACCTAAGAAGGGTCAAAAACCATAATCTAAATGGCGTAATCTAAACGGTAAACCAGCGACATTGACCTAAACATGGTCAGTTCGGTTTGATTCTCCCAGATTCTAACTCTTACAACAGGTTGACGCTCACGGAGCTAAGCGAGTGCCATTTTGGTGCGATTTGTCGTTGACCGTAACCGCCAGTATGTACTTTACGCTTTGGGATTACTGTACGCGCACATTCAAATTTGGGTCATAAATTCCATGGGTCATGGGTCATAAATTCCATGGGTCATGGGTCATAGAACGATTATTGCCGCGACCGACGTGGCGCGGCTCGGGCTTATATAGACAGACGTCTATAAAGTTATAAATACAAGAATTTCGTCTCGTTCCACAATTCACATTCGAACCTTGAGATTTCCTCTTCCCTTTCCCTTTCCCTTTCCGAAATCTTGAAATCTTCGCCCCACGGTCCGTCGCTCAAATTTCAAATTTGCGCCAAATCTAACATACGCTGCACCTTGTTACTGTGGGCAACCGTTTCAATACTTTGCGCGTATATATCAGTCCGCCCTTCCGTTTGTACATCTAACGGCTGATAGCACCGTCGGCCGAGTAAAGATTCAGTGTCTGTGTCGATCGATAGAGTAGAGAAATGGATAGTGGCATGAGTTGACGTTGGAACGCCGATCGCTCAGATTACAGTGGCACAGTGTGACCGTATCCCGCATCTTCTGCTTTTGCTTTTCAGCAGTCAACGTGCTTTGTCGAGTAGTTGCCGGCTGCAGTCAGTGAGCAATTGCCCCTTCGCTAATTAGGACGTTAGAAGGGGGCGCGTCAGTTGCCCTCCGCCGCTCGTTTCGCGCGCCTGTTCATAGTCTTCTCAGAGCTTGTTCGGCTAAAAGCTTTTTGACAGCTCCGTTTAGCTAAAACAACATCGGCCCTTCAGAGCGCCTTCAGTGCGCCGACTCGTTCGGCCAACGAGAGGCAAACTTGGGAGTTGCAGGGGCCATTTGTTATCGAATTGAGCCGTACGATCGGCTGGAAAAGGCAAAGGTTCCGACTGGTTGCTGCAGCTGCGTCAGTTCGGACGCGAGGCCGGCATCCGTCGTACCAGCGACAGCCTGTTTGTCTGGGCCGAAGGAGTCCTGCGAGTGCGATCTGATCCTTCCACAGTCCGTTTCGGCTGCATCTCACCGAGATGACTTTTCCAGGAAGAGGGTACCTAACCAGCAAGCCAAGTCCGTCACTCCCCACTATGTACCTACGTATCGTTTTCCGTCGCCGATCAACTACGCTAGACCGCGCCGACACGGCGCAGCCGTGATTATAACTATCCGTGACGTTCCTTCCCCCGGCCGCCGATTTTCGCGCGATTCACGCCTGACTCGTTGTTGCTTAGCGATAATAAGCAGGTAGACAGGACACGTCAACAAATGTGGTCCCGAACAAGGCGATTGATAGTGTTGCGGTGTGATGAACGGAGCAGAGCGAAGCGGCGTGAATCCTGCTCCGTTGAATTGCCAGTTTACAAGGGATCGACGAAACACGATCGTTGGATATTGTGGCGTTTGTTTAGGTCTCCGATGGAGCAGTAAGTGGTCTACTGGTCGTATGTGAGTCGCCGTTGGGGGAGAAATGACGGACGCTCTGCGGGAGGCCTATTAGTCCAGCCCGCTCTTGACTTGATTGGCGAAGAAAAGAGCAGTCCTCCCTCCCCGCCGGCCGGTGGTCAGTCATGGCTCTTAGGTCAACGAAAGGCCACATAAAGACGTCGTAAACCTCCATGTATGTCCACTCCCCACCCACTCTCCCCTCGTCGACACGCGAATTAGGGCCGGGTTGGTTGCGTCCACTTCCTTCCCTCGTCCCTTCCACTCCGCTCGGCGCAGCAGAGGCGAGCGGGTTACGGTGACGCCGCGAGAGCCTTTTTGCAACCCGTTGCTCCGTCTCCCGCCGACCATCTTCTTGTCTGATGTCTCTCTAGGGCCCATCAACTCGCCCGGGCGCGACAGGTACATAGACTTCGTCACAACATCGCTACAGGCGGCGTAGTACTTCGCCCCAGCAGGTACACAGCAAATGAGATTACTTAGCCGCGACTTTGGGAGAATGGAGGCAGTAGCGTTCGTTTCGCCGTCTTCGGCGAACACGACGTTGTCGAGATGTTTGCGTTGTGTTCTTGGCGGCAGCGCCGTCCCTCCGCCCCTCACCCATACCAGCCAACCAATGTTTCAGAGCAAATGGATACCTATGTAAGCAGGGCTGTAGTCTGTTTGCGCTCTCCTAAGCACCTCCCAGGAATCTGCGCCAAACTTCTGCTTCTGTCAAGAGGATACAACCTTTGATAAAGTCGTTCCAGAAGATGAGAACCTCTGTAGCCATTCTGTCTACGGCGTTGGTTGCCGTCGCGTGTGCCATTGCGGCGGACGACAAAGTCTCCAGAAACGAACTGCTTGGCAAGGCAATGGGAGCACTTTTGGATGTCGAAGACGACGAATTGCAACGGCGTCGCGGCGATGACGACCCAGCCAGACGCACGGTCTCGCTGTACATGCAGGAACTCTTCAGCCACTTCCAACGACACGGCAGCTCCGAAAGCGATAGCACCGTCGTTCGATGGATAACGCCTACGCCGGGTATTTGTCAATCCGCTCGTTTCGTTTCATTCTATGTTCGTTGGATGAGTAATGAGCCTATCTACAGTACACTTTTAGGCGGCGACGACGGTCGCTTGCGATTCAACCTCGACTCCACAAGAGCCAACGAGTGGATCGACCGAGCACAACTCCACGTCAGTCGGCGCTACTCGAAGCGGCGTCATCGTCGCTTTCGATGGAAGGGGGCGCCCAGTCTCCGAGCGAAGGCGATCACGCCTCTGGGAGAGGTGGAGTTGCACCCTCGACCATCCGGCCAGCCGAACTGGCTCACTTGGGATGTGACGGCGCTGGTCAACCAGCTGATTCGCAATTATTCGATGGCGACGGGCTTGCGCCGCGCTGTGCGCACAAGTCCACTGACGGTCGCTTTCGACGACGGCACTGCGGCAAATGTACTCGGGCGGCAAATCGGTCGGCTCCGCGATGCGGTCCTGCTTGTTCACTCGCGATCCGCCGAACTCGTGGACGTCGATCGGCTAGCCACTGTCGCGGACAACACACGAAAGGAGGTTTGTTGAATTCGATGGTATACCTGTACTAGGGAAACTTGATAAACGTGATAGAGTCACATTCGCCGAAAAGTAGGATGTCACTATACCATTATTCTGCTTTGCCGTAGAGCGAGGATCAAGGCCCAAATCGACGCGTCAAGAGGGCAGCGCCAGACCGGAGCTACGTCTACCAATCGGCAGGGATGCCCTTCCGAGTTCGCGCCTTCCAGCACAACGCCGGCCCCCAAATGCTGATCAGTCGGCGAGAGATGCGCCGCCGGCGTCAGAAGGAGCGCCGGCGACGCCAGAGGCGACGGAGGCGCCGTCTGCGCTCACGCCTGCCGCAGCCCACGGCTGATCCGTTTGCGGGCTTCGGAACGACGGAGCCGCCTTCGACGACGTCGACGACAAGTAGCGGAGAGGGCGCAACGGGCAGCAACGTCAAAGAAGCAAGCCCCCACTACTACTACGAGACTGTGGGCAGCTGGAATAGCAGCAGCGGGGACGTCAGCGTCGTTCTCATTGGGGACGAGAAGACGGCGCCATCAGAGCGGGGTCCCTGCTCTCGCCACCCGTTGACCATCCGCTTTCGCGACATCGGATGGGACCACTGGATTATCGCGCCCACACACTTCGAGGCTCACTACTGCGCCGGCTCCTGCGCTTATCCAATCAGAGAGGTACAACTGTTTCTATGTCTATATGCGCAGGGTTTGTTTGACGACCTTTGATTTGACGTACAGTCTCTAGCTGACTTTACTCACTGTCTGTAGTTACGCCACGAAGTTGTAAGGTTGTGCAGCGTATTTATACTGCAATGTACACCTCCTCTCCAGCAGACTCAGTCGACGTCATCATCGCGGTCGTTGCGTTGCAGGGTCGGCGAGCGTCCAACCACGCGGCCATCCAGAGCATCGTCCATCTGGTGGGCGAGGCTCCGGCCGTCTGCTGCGCACCGACAAAGATGGACTCTCTGACGCTGCTCTACTACGACGAGCGGGCCAACGTCGTTCTCAAGAACTACCCCAAGATGGTCGTCAAGTCATGCGGCTGCCTCTAGTGGTGATCCCTCTCCTCGTCTGTACACTACACATATTTGTTTGCGTATTGTCTTGCTCGTTCGCGTATATGGTACCATTCGGTGTGCTTGTCCACGTGCCTGCCGTCTCAGTCTGAGTTCTGTTCTGACGAACCACGCGGCCGACAGACATACCTACATCATAGAGTGCGCTGCGGTATGTACATAAAACTTGGCGGTGGCTCGCACTGTGCATAGATTATACATATCACATAGTACGCGGACACATTGTATATACTTATACCAAGATGTTAGTCTATTTACTGTAAATTTTTATTTGTAAATACATACATACATACAATTCACAATGCACAAGAGTTATATAAATAATATGCTGGGGTAATCTTTTACTGTATTCCATATGCAACACCTTTGCCATTCATAAGTTTCAAAAGCTTTTCGGAAGTGTCATCATTTGGGTCAGAATGTGTCCATACTTTCAGCTGTAAATCAGCATACTGTAGGCATGACTAGCGATAACCTTACTTGGCAACCCCTCGACTACGGTAAAAGAAACGTACACAAACAAAAATATATACAAAGCTAAGTTTGTGAGTATGCAATATACAGCATACAAAACGATTGGATTGTACATATTATGTACGTATTCTAAATTTCAACAAAATTGTTTGAAGTTAAACAAGTTTTTGCAGTGCTCGAAGCGCGAACGACAGCGCGACTTTCGACAGCGCTGTCGCGACTTTCATGAAACACACCAGCAACTAAACGACAAAGTGACGACCGAAGCGATCCCAACTCCCATTCGTTGTCAACGTTGCGTAGTCAAGGGAG
>JASAMZ010006664.1:0-13731 GCA_030248115.1 Linhomoeus sp. GSCO2_2 | reverse complement strand
AACGGAGCGCCTGGCACGCCACGTTGGACCGCGTTCTATCACGTTGGGTGTCACGTTGGATCTTAATATGATATTTCCTGCTTGTTAATTCAGCGAGGTTTTTAGAGTATGCAGACGAGAGAGATGTGTGCGACATCTTTGAGCAGAGTATGAGCTGCCCTGGAGAAGGGATGACCCCCCCACCCCAGGAATATTAGGGCGCGTAACTGTGCAAGTCGCCCCCCCCCCCCACTTCTCCCAATTCTCTAGAGGTGGGGGTCACCTGGATTACGCTTTCATACTCAGGGTTCCCACTGCAAACAGGCGGCTTGCTGTTGGCATTAATTACGTACATTATCTACACATCTTTTCAATATTTGGACCGTTGAAATTGTCTGCTCAAACAATGGAACTTATGGATCCTGCTCTACGTCTCCACAACGCGCCTCAGACACAGAATACCTGCCTAAAGACTGGTGGTTTGGCAACAAGCCACGTGATTCCTGTAGTGATGGAGGTGACCACCACATGACCTGCAGTGAACCCAAACAAATCTGTGTGTTTTCACAAACAGGACAGTCAGTTCACGTAGCATTTGGTCCAAAAGCAGACATGGTACAACGTATTCTAATTGTGGGGACAACTAAGTCATCTAGGCTATTCGTATTATTTGACGCCTCACAAGGATATTGGAAGCGTACTTCACCAGGATATTGATATCGTCAGATGTTTAGACTAGACGTCTATATCTTCAGTCAAAGGAGTGGGGCGTCAACGACGACGGCAGCGGCCGACCACAGCTGGTAGTTGAGTGAGGCGTTGGCCACCGCCTGCCACTTGTCGGTGGAGGGATCCCAGCGCTCCACTGTAGCGTCAATGGGCTGCGCTTCGGTGCCGTAGCCGCCGAAGGCGAAGAGACTCCCATTGAGGCTGGCCAGACTCAAAGCGGCCCGAGGGCGCGTCATCGACGCGAATTCTAGCCAGCGACCGTCGGCGACGTCGTAGCGGTGGCAGGATCGGTAGCAGAGCTTGTAGGTGACCCGCTCCTTCCTCTGATAGTGGAAGCCGCCGCAGACGACGATCGAGAGTCTGCCTTTGACCGTGATGACAGCGGAGGCGGCGCTTTGCCGTGGCACCTTCAGACGACCCTCGTTGGACGTCGACCAGTTGCCGTTGGAGACGTCGTAGCGCAGAGGGCTCAGGAGGGCGATGGACCTCTGCTCGAGGCCGAAGCCGGTGTCCCCTCCAATGAGGTAGACATAGGGATGGACGAAGACGCTGCTGTGGCGCTCGACGGAGAAGCCCGTGAAGTTCAGTGGACGCCACTTCATTTCGTCGACGTCGAGAACCTCGCAGTAGCCCGACCCCTTGCTGCCTCCGCAGAGGTAGATAGTGTTGCCTGGAAGCGAAGGCGAGGAGAAGAAACCTAAGAAATCAAATAAGACCGGAAAATCAACCGTGGCCTACTCACCAGCGAGGCAGGACGAGGCGAAGTTCCCATGGTGGTAGAGAGTAGACGGTCCCCTTGTTATCGTACTGGATCGCAGGTCGACGATCTCCGTACTCTTCGTCCAGGGACCCTCTCCCTGAGCTTCGCTGGCCATGACCAAAACGCGACCATCGGGCATGCGTACGGCCGTGGGTGCATAGCGCCTTCTGCCCAGCTTCCCCAGACGAATAAACTTCCCGGAGGCAGGGTCGAAGCCCAGAATGGTCCTCTGGTATCGAGGGGCCGAGCCGCCCAGCAGCAGAATCGATCCTGCGTGGAGGGGTTACTGTAGTTGGAGAATGCGTCGCCAGTCCAAAGTCGACACAAACGTTTTCAGCAAATTGCAAACCTGGGCTTTTCACAGTCAGTGGTGTGGCTCTACCGGCCGTAGTATTTGCTGGCGCGCAAGTGGACGCGACGTCATTCTCTGGCAAACGATTACACAATACACTGTTAAAATGGCCAAACAAACTCCGTTAAGGTAGCAATTGCTTAGTCAACCTCCGTTGAGGGCAATCCAACAGGAAATGGAAGCTATCACCGACGAAGAAACGAGCAATAGGCACAACAAAGCAAGGGAGGCGACCAGACGACGACGTTTCTTCGCGACGTCATGTCTCCTGTAACCAGCAATGATTATTCAGCAATATGACAATTTCCAATTTGATTCGGTGGGGTTACGGTAAATGGCACCAATGGTACAGCCAGCATGGGTAGGTACTGTGAGTATCTAACCAACAACTCAATCTTTGTTCTGAAGTGAGAGTCTTACGTGTCCTCTTGACATGTCGGGTGGGCCGTCGAATCCAGCGCTTCCTCTGACTGAAGTAGGCCTTCACGGTCACGAGACGTCGCTTGCATCATTGTAGCTGTCAAAAGGTCCACAGTCGTCCTTTGGCAATGCTGAAGGCGAATAGGTGTGCGGATGCATTCTAGCATTTACTCCAAAGGCAGCGAGATGCAGGAGGTACATACATATGGAGCCAGCTCCACTATGACGTTCTCAATGCTGTCTGCTTTGTCACCTGAGCCACTCGCGTGTACGTCGATTAATTTGCGGACGGCCGGAATCGGAGTCACACACACTGCACTGCAATTTCCACTCAGCTATTCCAACACACGACTTTCTCCCACTGTCTGGAGCGCCGCGAGCTGCGAACTCTTTCTGGTTCTCTTTTGCGTACCTGTATTTCTCACGCGGCTCTAACATTGACGAATTTGAATGCAGAAATAGTAAGGCCGTATGTCAATAAGAATTTGTGACATAGTTTACCAGTTTTCGTAAATTGCCATTTCTAGATATTTAGAATTAAAATAAAAAAATGTCAAAATCGACATTTTCGTTTGATGGGCTAGCGGCGAAATTTCTTCGGAAATGGAGAGGGCATAGACAGCGGATAATTTGTAACACAACAGAAATTTTTTGCAAATGTGGAACTTAGTAGAAATACGCGATTATTTGTCAAAAATTCTCCAAATTAACAAAAATATAACGTCATTTATTGACGAATGTGAATGCAGAAATGGTAAGGTCGTAAGTCAATAAGAATTTGAGACATAGCTTTACAGTTTTAATAAATTGCAATTTCGAGATATTTAGAATTAAATTAACAAAGATGTCAAAATCGACATTTTCGTCTGATGGGCTAGCAGCGAAATCTCTTCAGAAATGGCAAGCGCAGAGACTGCGGATAATTAGTGGCATACAAGAAATTTTTGCGAGTACTAAATTTGACAGAAATGATCAAATCTTGACAGAAATGTCAAGATGTTATAAATCGCCAAAGCTTTGGTTTTCCATGAATGTTAACGTAGAAGTCGTACGCCAAGGGGAATTCCTGATGAAGAACGACCGGACCGCACTGTTGGCAAGTTTTTATACTCCACAAAAAATGTGGAGTATATAGCGTTTGTGCGCGAAACGCAGAAACTTTGAGTCAACGGCGTTCGCGCGTGAAGCGGCCGATTTGCAAACGGTCTTTTGCGTTGTGTAGGCCTAGTAGGTGGGCAACCTGCACGAGATATGGGGTCACGCTCCGGGACCCCGTTGGCGGGAAATTCAAAAATTTAAATTTTCAAAGTACTGAAAAAGGCATAGTACAAGGTAGAACTCGAAAAAGTTGCATATAATGGTATATACTATCTTTTGATATGTTGTAGTACTCGATAGGGCCGAGGGTGGAAAAAATGAATTGGATCGCTGCGGGACCCATTTTGGCGCCAAATTTGAAAAATTCGCGATTTTTGGTCCTTTTCCGACTTTGACGGGCTGCTGTGCGGGCTAGGTAGCAGCTAGAGCCACGAGACCGCTTTTGTTGCTCCTTCCCAGATGTCCTCTATCGAATGAGCCATGAACGGAGAAAATCGGGCGAAACACAAAAAAGTTATTTTCCCGCAACTTTTTTGACTCCGGGGTCGAAAATTGCAATTTTCGCGTTTCGGCGTCTGTAGCTCTCGAATGCGTTGCCGACTCGTTCCAAAGGTGGTTTCAAACGATTCTGCGCTTAAATCTAGTTCAGAAAAGTGTTTTTGAAATATTTTCAGAGCTACAGTAACCCTGCCGCTTCCATTTGAATAATGGGTGTCGGGTTGACTTTCGCGATATTACAGGGTGGGCCAAAAAAAGTGAGACCCCTAACTTCGCGACCGCCGTTCTCGAGCGTGACTGCGCATATCAAGCCCCAAGTTGGACAGGACATACTACAGGGTGTTTTTGATAAGGTACCAAAATTTCAGCCCATTTCGTACACCAAAGAGAAGATGGCGTCGTTTTGCGCAGGGTCATGTCGAAAATCGCATGCGGCGCTTTTCACTGCAGGAGATTGTGCTGGAGCTGAAGAAGGCCGAGGAGCAGCTCCAGCACGATCTCCTGCAGTGAAAAGCGCCGCATGCGATTTTCGACATGACCCTGCGCAAAACGACGCCATCTTCTCTTTGGTGTACGAAATGGGCTGAAATTTTGGTACCTCGTCAAAAACACCCTGTAGTATGTCCTATCCAACTTGGGGCTTGATATGCGCAGTCACGCTCGAGAACGGCGGTCGCGAAGTTAGGGGTCTCACTTTTTTTGGCCCACCCTGTATATTCGATTTCGGGGTTTTCGGGGGCGCTGATTACGAATTTGGCATTCGTTTAGCGTTTAGATGATGTTTAAGCGTACCTATGACGAATTTGCATGCTACCGTACCCCAAGTGCAGAATTTTGGTTTTGCAAGTCCATAGGAAGTTAGGGGTGTTGTATGTCGATTCTGGGGTATTCTATGGTGTAGATCACGAATTCGGCATTAGTTTTGCGATTGGGAGTGCCAGGAGGCCACAACGGAGAGTAGTCACCGTGCGTAGGAGTTCAAATTTGTGGAGTATACTGCGTCCCCCGGACGACTTGCCTGGTTTGTTGGATGTGACAGTTTCACACGGTAGGAAACATCAGATAAACGGCGTCGTATCATGCCGATAACATATAGCGAACGCGGCGATATCACTGAGCTTTAGATCAGCTGTACAGACAACCGTATCGTGGGGATAGCTGCACTTGCTATTAAGGTACACGTTCTCAAGACACTTTCTCCAGATGCGGCTAACGATGCGCGCAAAGTTCACTATACTGCTCACCAAGATTTGACAGACACAAAGTATAGGTTGAACTTTTTTCGCCGCGCCTCAGCGCGGCGAGGTGTATATATACGGATGACAATGTGTGTGTGTGTGTCTGTGTGTCTGTGTGTCTGTGTGTGTTTCCGTCGCACCGAAGTAAAGTCAGTGACATATGCGGTCAAGTAGAGTCGATGTCGCTGAGTACGGATCCGATGTCCGTTTCTGTTGCTAATTTCGCATTTTCGAGATATTCGCAATTAAAATTCGAAAATGTCGAAAATCGACTTTTTCGTCTGATGCGCTAGCCGCGAAATTTCTTCAGAAATGGAAGGAGCATGGACCGCGGATAATTTGTAACACAAAAGAAATTTTTTGCAAATGTGGAATTTAATAGAAATACGCGATTATTTGTCAAAATTGCATAAATTGACTAAAATACAACGTCATTTATTGTCGAATGTGAATGCAGAAATGGAAAGGTCGTATGCCAATAAGGATTTGTGACATAGTTTTGCAGTTTTAATAAGTTCCAATTTCGAGATATTCACAATCAAAATACGGAAATGTCGAAAATCGACTTTTTCACCTGATGATATAGCGGCGAAATTTCTTCAGAAATGGAAAGAGTATAGACTGCGGATAATTTGTACTGCAAGAGAATTTTTTTGCAAATATGGAATTTAATAGAAATGCGTGATTATTTTCAAAAGTCCATAAATCTACAAAATAGAACATCGTTTTTTGACGCATTTGAACGCAGAAATGGTAAGGCCGTATGCCAATAAAAATTTGTGACATAGTTTTGCAGTTTTAATAAATTCCAATTTCGAGATATTTAGAATTAAAATTTAAAAAAATGTCAAAATTGTGATTTTCGTCTGATGGCCAGAACATCTGTTTATTGATGAATGTGCACTCGGAAATAGAAATGCGTACGCTGAACACGGGAATTCGCTCACACCAAACTTTTGGCAAGTTTTTTTGTTGGATGTGGCGTATTCACACAGGTAGGAAACATCAGATAAACGGCGTCGTATCATGCCGATAACATATAGCGAACGCGGCGATATCACTGAGCTTCAGATCAGCTGTACAGACAACCGTATCGTGGGGATAGCTCCACTTGGCATTGAGGTACACATTCTCAAGACACTTTCTCCAGATGCGGCTAACGATGTGTACAAAGTTCACTATACTGTTCACCAACATTTGACAGACACAAAGTATAGGTTGAACTTTTTACACACACAGCTTGTTGCATCCATAGGTGGGCAAGGTCCAAAACTTAGACCTGACAAGCTCTGACTCTAATGCGTGTTGGTGTTTTCGAGCAGTTCTGCGATGAAATTTTGACAATTCTGTGTGCCTCACCAGAAGGTTTTGTATACTCTTGTAGCACCAAAAGGAATAATCCGAGGCAAAATGTGCACAACTTTAGTGACAAAACTGCAAAATCACTACTTCAGTGTGCGACAGAAAGAAATTTATTTTTGATAAAAGTGTCACAGGCAACAATTTCACCTTCCATGCTCACACTACAACCAATTACTCTTTGAAATGGTCTTTTCTATCGAAATTGGTGAGACATCAAACCAATTTGGGTCACAGTGATGCGTGTTGGTCTGGATTTGGGATGCGTGTTGCGTGGTGGTGTCCGATTTCAGGGTTGCATTTGACAACCCTTGTCAACCCTTTGCCCATCTATGTTTGCATCCTAGTTGTGAAGACATTAGATTATCATGTGTGCAAGTATCACTTCGCTAGCTTTTACACAGCGTGCTGTGGAGGGGGGCCTGGAGTTTCGAAAGACCCGGTATGTACTTTTGTGGCGTCCTGGTCCCTCTGTGGCCTCGAAATACCTCCACCCTCCCCCACCCATTTCCAAATTCTGCATTCATTGGTATGTACCAAGCGTGGCACATCGAATATGCAAACTCATATATGTAGCCTACCGGATTTTTCCGCTTATGAGCCCATCCACTTATAAGCCCATGGGCTTATATGTTGTTTTGACTGCCACATATAAGCCCATGGGCTTATACGTGGTGTCCAAACTTTGTCATGATTGTTGCCCATAGTTGCCTAATTGTACTGCCAATTGGCGTTAAAACAGTGAGGAATGAACTACAAATGGCAGTAAAACTGCCAATTAGCAGGTTGGTTTGACTACTCGCAAACGATTATGCCTTAAACAGTCCAATTAAACTGCGTAATTCATTCTAATTAGTTGCTCTCATAGGACTGAGAGGCACCCGCCCTGAAAGTCGACTGCCACCTATTAGCCCTGGGCTTATATGTGTCGCTAGTTTTACTCTGGCGAAGGGGTCAAAACCACGTATAAGCCCATGGGCTTATAAGCGGAAAAATCCGGTACTTCCATTCCAGAAGGCCTACACGGCGATCGTCGACTTGAATCAGATCTCGAGAATCAATCCGTACGGAAATCAGTCTCACTGCGCGGCAGAAGACCCGACGGTCCGCAAATGGTGCATTTGCTACGACCAGATCAGTGTGATTGAGTGATGAGAGAGTTCCATGTGGAAACAATCTTTGTCTACGGGTTGTTAGTTAGTGTTCTTGATTCCACAGAGTTTTCATTGATTCTTCCGATTGTTGCACGCACGCGAAAAGTGTCATTGCCAAACGCACCGTACGTAGAGTACAGATACAGACGTACATGTACACACAGTACAACAAGCCAGGCGGCGCCCCGGGGCCCTTAGCGCCCCAAAAGGAACCAGCGACGTTGTCGTCTTCGACAGTGACCTCCCACTGCAATCAGTCGCCACTTGAAACATATCATGGTTGGCGCGGCAGCGCCAGACCATAATATGTTCCATCCAGGCCGCGCGCGCCTTTTCCCATCGTCACGATGACGATATTTATTTCTCGGGCTGTACTAAACGGAATCGGTTGAAATTTGGCACACTAAAGAACCTTATCGTAAATAAAAATTCCAAATTTTATGAAAATCGGTTCGGCATACGAAAGTTACAGGTCCAGAAAGGATCGCGGCGTGTTTCTTGTCCCAACGACGGGGGGTGAATTTTCATCCGTCTTCTCCTTCTCCTTCACGTCACGCTCTAACGTCCATCAGCATCTCGTCGAGTCGCCTTCTATTGATATCCCCACCCACGGTTGTGCGCGTACAGTGCAGCATCTAAGCGCCCCCCTCCCCCTCCCCCTTCAGGAGCCCCTGCATACGTCCCCCAAAATTACTGTACTGTACAGTACTTTTTAGTACTGTACTCATTAGCAAGTTGGACCTCATACAAACCAAGGGGTGAGATTTTTGGCCTTCACCTGTGCGAGGGGTCAGATTTTTTACCTGCATGCAAAGCAAGAGGTGAGATTCTTGACCCTCCTCAACCATAACCCTCGCTCTAATTGTGTCCTGCAATCCCCCCTACGCCTTACCCCATTTACTCCTGAAGCTTCTTGGCAGAGTTTCAGGAGCCGCTGCACACGCGGTCCAAAATTGTCCTACTCGTTTTGTGCGTGCCTCAAAGTATTTCCCCGCTCGTTCAGGAACTCCTGCAAACGTGCCCAAAAATTTGGAAATCATTGTTCAAACGCTTGCGCAACCGTAAGAAAAATATTCACTTTGAGCCCATTTATTTATTTGCGCCTACCGTATTCATCGCCGACTGCAATATTTTCCGTGCGAAACATCGGGTCAATCAGTAAACAACAGCCGGAGAAACAGTAAGAACGGATTGTGAGATTCGTACCCAGGTACGTGCTTTCACTTAACCACTTGTTCTGAATCGACTACGTTTGTTTTTCTGCAGATCCTGAAAATCGGCTAGATCCAGACATTCTACAGAAGCGGCGCGGGAGGGCGGCAGACGAATTTGCATATAGCGTCATGACGTGTTGCGATTTCGTACAGTGATACAGTATGATTGCAGGTGCGGTTTCGTCGTATGTCGTTTACCAATTCTGCACACAGTGAAGCTGGGCGCCGAAGACGGCAACTTTCGTGCAGGGAGGCTGTCGTCGTGTTGTAGGACAATAGTTTCGAAACCAACTGAGCGAAACGCAATTTTCAGCGAATGCATTGGCAACGAGAAGTAAGTTTGAAAACTTGCTATACGAGCGAGCGCGTAAGGCAGGAAGGCCGAGTAAGGCACGCCGGACAGAAACTCCGCAGAAGTCTACAGTAACGCGGACGAGGTTGTCGAGCGCGGCGACAGAGGGGCATTCTTAGCGGACCAATTGATGCAAGAACGGGTGGAACCCGGGGTAGGGAATGTGAAGTTGAATAGGGGCTGTCGTTGTAGGAGCGGCGCCAAGCGCGGCGTTGTCAAAGCGGATCGCTCGCTTCCGTCATCTTCGCTTTTCCCGCCCAGCCAGTCCAGAGCGCTGGCGGTCGGCGATGGCACCGAATTTTCGTTGCTTCGCCGACTCGCTGTAGCGATGGTGCTTCCGCTGCAGCCTTCGTATCTGCGCAATGGATGGGTCCCTCGGCGGGGGGCCGGCTACAGCTCATGTCGCCCGTCGAAGGCCGTTCGGCGTGGCCGAGGGGGGAGTCCTTCGACGCGACCCGCAGGACAGGCCTCCCAGCTGAGTCTAGTCCTGCAATGAACTGACCATTGCTCCGGTCGTAACACTTCCAGCGTAGTTTGTGTACTGTGGTGCGCGTACCCACGACAGGGCTGGAGTCCAGAAGGTACTCGATGCGCTCGTCGGCTCGGACAGTGGCAGGATCTCTGGTCTCGCCTTTGGGGGCCAGTGTCGGCCGGCGCTTCTTGTCCATGGGTCCTTCGTCGTCTTCGTCTCCGTCCGATGGGTCTTCGTCGCTGCTTTCGCTGCCTCCCTTGACCTGTTCGGCAGCCCACACGGCGGCCTCCAGGTATGGGCTGGAAGGCGGCACCTTCTCTTTGGGTGGTTATCCCTACGTCTACGTGCTTGTCAAATACTCCACTGAACAGCTGACATACTTTCGGAACGGTAACTTCTAGTTTCTCACCGGTAGCCAAAGCCGTCCAGTAGATTGAACATTCTGGCCTCAGTTTCGGCGAAGTTGGGGTCTTCTGCGCTGAGAGACAGGTCCGGCGGAGGTAGGAGGTCGTCTTCAGCGGTTTGGGGATCCCCGCAAATGGCATGAATCGCCTTCCCTCTCGCTTCGTACACCTTGCGAACGAACCACCCGTGGAGCAATTCGAAATGGAAGTCGAGAGCTCGCAGAGAGTGGAACGCAGGCATTCGTTTCTCGGCGATGGCAAGAACTGCAAGAAGGCGACATATTATTCCATGTTTGCATTGCGACAATAGGAATCATGGTGAGCTCCCACCCGCGAGAAGCATGGCCGAGGGGGGAGGGACGCCGGTGGGGATGAAGGTGTCCTTGAGCTGCTTCTTGACGTCCTTTGTGCCGGCTGAACCAAATCTGGCCGGTGGGAAGACCAGGAAGGGCAGAATTTCCTCCGGGAAAACTGTGCAGAAAGCGCTGTGGACGAGCGCGTGTGCGTTTTCACAGCCCAGTGGCTCATTGTCGTGGCGCTTGGCGTAGGACTCCATCAGGCAGTTGTACCTTCGCCAAGGAATCGGCACGTAGGCGTCGGCCAGTTCCTCGCAGCAGTTGTGGAAGTAGACGACGGCGTAGCTAAAATTCACTGCACTTGTATCTCGCACTTTCCTGCTTGGATGCCCACTAGTGTTCCATCGTGCAGTAAACGTACGCGTTTTCCGGATCTTCCTTGGGGTCTCCGTCGATGCGAATGTGCGCAATGACGTCGTAGACTTTACCACCCAACTTCCACCTCTGCAGCCATCCTCTGAACAGTGGCGGCCCGTAGGAGGCGATTCTGGGCAGCTTGCTGATTGATTCGGGGAACACGACGGCTGCCTCTGTGGGGATGGAGACGGCGGCGTGTGATCCCTGCAGACGTGTGTGCACGTTCACAGAAACTCACTGTTGCGTGCCTCAACGGTGGCTTGCGCCTTTCACGCTTCTTACCACATTCGCTGACAGCGGCACATCCGGCATGAACCAATCCCTTGGCGCAGTGGAGTCGAACCGGCTGACCTGTGTCTTGGGCTTGGCGCTGTTCTTGTAGCGCACGTCATTCGACCGGACCATGCGACTTTGCTTCGACCTTTTCTTCACTACCGACCCGGCAAAAGCTGACGGCTGATTCAAGTCGTACTCCAATAGGCCGGCAACAATGTCTCCGAGACGGCGCATCTCAGCCGCTTGATTGAGCTGGCCAGCCCGCACTGATTTCATGAGTGGGATGGTGGCTCTCACAAGGGAGAAGGCCACCTTCACAGCGGCGGCTTCCTTTTCTGCCCTCTCGCTGCACTCTGCGGGCAGTGTACTCCCACAGGTCGTGTCCAAGTGCTCCATAAGCTTGTCGACTTTGGCGGACAGCTCTTCTGTCGAGTAGTAGTGCGTCACCCCCTCTGCTTGGTGGGGGCCTGTGGCGTCTTCTTCTCCGTCGCGTCCAGGGGACGCTGCGGACCTGTTCGCCATCGCTAATACCGCCACCACTACTCAGCGTTTCCTGCCAGGCACAAGTACAAACTACAACCGCAGGTTCAAACACTGCCACAGTAAGTTCTCAACGTCTACGTTGACATAATCACACGCAAGTCAACAAGGCTACTACTTCGCGTGCGTGTAATCAGTTTACTTTATCTAACGACTTCGCCAGCAAGTGAATCAGATAGCGACACATACGGCGGGGCTGTATCGCTAGGGGCCGATATCGATCGAATCACATGTCCGTTGGTAAGGCGTCTACGTATTTGCGTGCGGCTGCACCCTGCGGGTCGGCGGGGTTGTCGTGAGCCAGCTTGTAGCATGCCGGTGAGCAGAAGTAGATACTGCACGTTCTGCAGTACACTTTCAGTCGGCGTCGCACTTTGTCCACGTCTCCGCAGGTGGAGCACAGTCTGACGACCTTGCGATCAGCCTATAATAGAAGTACACTTGCAGCGTTTTCTGCCTTGCCTTGTCAACGCTGCGTGACCACACGTCATACAGCCAGCTGCATACGTAGTACACTCGTTGCGGTGCGTTCTTCTTGTACACAACTGCTCCTTAGTACACGAGGTTGAAATGGGTACCTTCTCGGCATAGTGGTTAGCGTAGGCGTCGTCGCCGCTGAAGCAGTGCGACTGGGAGCGCATGCAGCTCGCTGCGCCCTCCATCCAGAGTGTGGTGACTTGTCGCTGTTGGGTTGCCGAATTGGCTCGCTCAATCTCAGTGGACATTTTTCTAGCGCGCGTGGTCGTGAAAACGAGCTTGTAGCTCCCCATTCCTCCGTGAAATTGATCCTCGGAGGCGCCGCCGGCTGCCAATTCTCTGACTGCAATAGATGCAGTAAGACAGTAGTAGGTCCTCTCCCTTCGACAGTACACGTATTGCACAAACAAAGACGAACGCTCTGCACGGCGCTTTACACCGCGTTCTCACTCCATTGCCAGCGCTTCAATGCCAACTCACACGTCAACGATATCACAGTTTCTGAGGAGGTGCTGCAAATGTTGGCTCCACTCCTTGCCCGCCACGCGAACTCGTCTCTCACGGCTTCGAGGAAGTCGCGCGCCGACCACGCGGTGCGCCCTTTTGGTGGCGGCGTTCTCTCCTCCACAGCGGCGCAGAACGCGTTCAGCAGTAGGCGACTGATTCCCCAGAATCTGTCAGAAATGTCGATTACGCATCAGCAATGACCTGTGAGCACATTCCACCGTCAAAGTTGTTCGTTTCCTTCTAACTCACTCAACGGCTCGTTTGACCGTGTAGTTTTTCCACAGGAACTGGATGTTGGCCCCCATTCCGTCGACGGCGTCCACTGCGCCCATGAAGCCCACGTACGTCTGCAATGGACAGAGTATCGAGTTTCACCACGTGTACCATGCGTGATTGCGTGCGTTGTAAAATCCTAATGGTCACGCAGGACAATGAGACACAGTCATGCACAATCTGATATGGCAGCTCCCACGTTCTCGTACATATGTGCCTTTCTGTTCCTCACCAGCTGTGCTATTAGTTGCAGTGTTCACTGTAGCAGTCTGTTACTGCTTGCTTTCTCTGCATTGTCTCATAAGAAGGGTTGCAACCAATCCGTTACCACTATTTGCATGCTACTGCACTCGTACAATGCTCGCGAAGAGTACGGCAGCTTCCCACCTCGTGACTCATGCTCACTTCATTGCGGGAAACGAAGTTGGCAAAGTGGCGGCCCCTTACGTATCTCTTCATGTACGCCACATCCGCCGCAATGCCTGTCGATAGAATGAGAATGGGCACTCGGCGCTTCTTCCCCTTCCGTTCAATTGACAGCGTCAGAAGAATCGGTCCCTAGCAAATGACGGAGACGTTGGCATGCTGCCGATTTTGTCATTGCTACCCACTACCCTGCGGAAGAAGTAGCAGGTGCCGCTGCGAAGTTCTGCGCAATCCTTCACAGACTTGGCAAATGCGGGCAGCCCCTTGCTTTGGAACTTCACAGTGCCCACGCAGCTGACGCCTTCCTGGTGCATCAGAAGGGCGCTTTCAACAGACGTGAACCTAAACAGTTGCTTCTCGTCACTTTTACTGTATGTCAGCAAAGTAGTGTGCTGCACTGTCTACTCACTTACAGTCGGTCGTGTACAACTCGGCAGCCCGGCTTGTTCAGTAGCCCTGTCATGTGACTCACTAACTGAAAGCAAATTAT
>JASAMZ010006663.1:0-20449 GCA_030248115.1 Linhomoeus sp. GSCO2_2 | reverse complement strand
TTCGCCTTGGAATGTGACTCCACTGTAGAAACTCAAGTCTCACGATGACAGGCGAAAACGCCTCAGAGTCATAGCACTGAGGAAACGCGACCGTCGTCGTCAAGAAGTGACTGAACAGTGTAAAGCGACCCCACAGCAACGACGGCTCTCTGCCCAACGTGCGCGCGCGCACTGGTTGGAATTGTGCGCGCGCAGTCTGCCTTCTCCTGTTTACACCAAGACAGACAGCGACGGGCGGACTCGTATTGCCTATCCTGCAGAGAGCGGCTGTCCGTCAGCACGCCAGGCCATTTTCTGGTTTGAGCGGGAAAGCGCCAAAAGAGTGGGAGCCCACTGCTCTGACTCATGCGGCAACAGAACGAGCAGACGCGCCACTAACAAGCTTAGAGTAACAAGCTCCGGTATTAAAAAGTTGAGTTTGTATTCTGACTGACATTGCATTGAGTTGCGTTCTTTCTGCAGAGAGTGCGAGAGCTCATCGCCCGTATTGCTCCGCTTCACGAGCTCCCCCTTCGCAAGTGGGTATTGCTTAGCAATATTGATATCGCCCGGGATTTGGTTTTTAGAGCAAGGAAATCCCTCTTTCGAGCAACGCTTTTAAAAGTGACAAAAACTTGTCAAAGTTTTGACAAACATATGACAGAGCACAAAAGAACGCACTATGAGCAATCAAGCCGTGTCGTACTTCTGTCCAGGGAGCAAAACGAAGTTTATTTTTTCTTGGTGCGTGTAGTACGTAAATGATCCGTGAGTCGTGAGCTATCCACTGAGCTCGAGATCGTCTCTCTACGACACAAATTGAGCCAGTTAGAGCGATTTTAGTGTTCGAATCTTGAGAATTGCGTTTCCCGTGGTGCGTGTTTGCGTAATGTTGAAAAGTGTTGCTGCCGCATGAAAGAACACGTCGAGAGCTTTCACCTGACGTGTCGATCGCCGCTCTACGACGTAAGACGAGCGAGTTAGAGCCGTTTTGCGTTTTCGGACCTTTGGGCTACTGTAACTCGCGAAATTCAAATTTGAGTTTCGACCAATGGGAGAACAAATGATCAGTGAGTCGAGAGCTATCCAAGGTGCTCAAGATCACCTCTCCACGGCGCAAGACAGACGAGTTAGAGCCGTTTTGCGTTTTAGACCTTCGGGCTACTGTAACTCGCAAAATTCAAATTTTTGAGCTTCGACCAATCAGAGAAGAAATGATCAGCGAGTCGAGAGGTATCCACTGACCTCGAGATTGTCTCTCTACGACGCCAACTGAGCGAGTTGGACCGCTTTTAGTGCTCAAATCTCGAGAATGGCGTTTTGCGCTGTGCGTGTTTGCGTAATTGAAAGACTTGTTGCTGCCACATGAAAGAACGCGTCAAGAGCTTTCACCTGACGTGTCGAATGCCGCTCTACGACGTAACACGAGCGAGCTAGAGCCGTTTTGCGTTTTGACCTCGGGGTACTGTAGCGCGCGCAATTCAAACTTTTGAATCTCGACTTCTCTTAGCGGAATGATCAGTGAGTCGAGACATATTCGTAGAGCCCAAGATCGTTTCTCTACGTCTTTCCAACGCCCAGATCCGAGAGCGTTACGTACGCACGTACGCACGTACGTACGTATGTACGCACGCACGCACGGACGCCGAGCTCTCCTATGGTGTCACCCGGCTGAGGCCGGGCGAAAAAACTGGGTACCCGATGATGGTTGATTGGCATTGCATAGTGTGTTGTGCATTTGAGGAGTATATTCAATAGTGTGTCAGAATAGAAAGTTGAGCATTTCTTCGGGGAGTTTCGCCGCAGTTACCTCGAGTTTCCAAAGGTAGTTTGTGCCATTCTTGGGCAATCGTTGCCTATAAGATTCGTATTGGTGGGTACTGATCCATAAATGGATCAGGAATGTTCGCCGCAGGTTCACTTTGGAATGAAGAGGGTCTAAATGGGACGACGCCGTTTTCTTTTGGGTCACAAATGCGGGCGGCTACGACACCGTTGCTGTAGATTGCAGAACCGCACAGTAATTGCCGCGTTTCGTGTTCGATAGAATAGGTGGCAAAACATACGTTGCGCGACACGTCCATGGAAAGATATTGCTTAGTTATAGCCATTTGAAAATGCCGAAATCTGCCATATTTTACAAAACCCTTGAAAATATCCCAAATTTCTCGAATTCTAAAATCTGAAACTGTTTCATAATTACCTGACATACTACGCCCGGTACATCCAAGCAAAGATATTTTGAAATTTAAGTTGTTTGAAATTGTCGAAATTTGGCAATTTTGAAAAAACCTTGAAAATATCCCTAAATTCGTTAATTACAAAATATAGAACTATTTGCTAAATAGTTGGCAGACTATGCCCGACACAACCGTGCAAAGACATTCTGAAATTTAGGCCATTTGAAATTGTCTAAATTTGGGAATTTTGACAATACCCTTGAAAATATACGTAAATTCGCTAATTATAAAATCCGAAACCATATGCTAAATACTTGGCAGACTATGCTCGACACATCCGTGCAAAGAAGATTCTAAATTTAAGCTGTTTGAAATTGCCGAAATTTGGGAATTTTGGAAATACCCTAAAAAATATCCCTAATTTAGTTAATTATAAAATCTGAAACTATTTGTTAAATGCTTGGCAGACTATGCTCCATACATTCGCGTAAAGAAATTATGACATTTAAGCTTTTTGAATTTGTCGAAATTTTGGATTTTTGACAATGCCCTTGAAAATATCCCTAATTTCGTTAATTATAAAATCTGAAACTATTTGATAAATACTTGGTAGACTATGCTCGGCACATCCGTGCAAAGAAATTTTGAAATTTAAGCTGTTTGAAATTGTCGAAATTTGTGGATTTTAACAAAATCCTTAAAAATATCCTAAATTGCGTTAATTATAATTGCTGAAACTATTTGCTAAATACTTGGCAGACTATGCTCGATACATCGGTGCAAAGAAATTTTGAAATATAAGCTGTTTGAACTGTTCGAAATTTGGGAATTTTGACAAAAACCTTGAAAATATTCCTAATTTGGTGAATTCCAAAATCCGAAACTATGTCACAAATTCATCGCGTCTTGTGCCCTTTCCATTTCAGCAAAAACTTTGCCGATACGACTTGTAAATAAAAGTGTCATTTTTGACATTTTCGTATTTTAATTGTAAATATCTCGAAATAGGGAAATTAGCAACAGAAACGGACAACGGCACGTTACTCAGCGCATTCGACTCCATTGGGTGGCACTAACCGTCATGTCTAGTTTTGTGACACAGACAGACACACACACACACACAGACAGACAGACAGAACCACGAACAGACAATAGCGTCCGTATATATGCTGCATCCGGACGGCGCAATCCTCCACAATGTGCAATATTGCACGATCTGGAGGGGGGGGGGGGGGGGGGGGTGTGGGGGGTGGGGGGGTGCCCCTCCAAACTGCGCAATATGGCGCTTTCTGGAGGGCAGCCCCTCCAGAATGTGCAATCAGCTGCTAGAACGTTGAATTCTTTAACTTTTACGTATAATTCTCTTGCCAGGAAGTTGTTTCCTTCCATATCAGGCTATGCTTAGGCTCGCCCTGCGCCCAGAGACGGATCACAAGAGTCTAGTCGGCGTCGCAGTCTGGCGGGTCGAAGCTTAGGCTTAACGCGACCGGTGACCGACTTCAGGGCGCGCGGAGCGCGCCCTGAAGTTGGTGGTCGCGCTAAGCCTCAGTTTTCGACCCGCCAGGCGCGACGTCGACAGAGTTTTAGTGCAAACTGTAAGTGGGATAAGCACTCCTCCATCTAATTCACCTCCTGCTCAAGCCTGCTGAGCCCCGCCGACCAGAGATTGCGCGGTTTGGAGGGGCCGCCCTCCAGAACGCGCCATATTGCGTAGTCTGGAGGGAAACCCTCCAGATTGCGCAATCTGGCTGGATTGCGGAAAGTGGATGCAACATATATACTCGCCGCGCTGGGGCGCGGCGAAAAAACCTTTGAGATGAAACTGAGCAATGGGGCTGCTGGTTTTGTTCTCTGCAATCAGGTCAACCGACGCAATGGCACTTCGGCGGTGGCGCAATGCCGTCGATCGTTATGCGTTCCGCAAAGACTTCATGGCTCCCCACGGACTCACTAGGGATCAACTTCAGTAGTGTGAATGCACTCCCATCCGACTGTACGATTACGCTCCATTACCTAACCTTTCGGCATCGAATCCGAATTGCCGGTCGACTGCATCCTGACGTAGATTTTAGGAGGCCAGGTGTGCAGTTTAGGTTTAGATTCTGTAATTGTGTGATTGGCATCAGTCTTGTCGTTGTACCACATTTTTCTAAATTGTTTTGTTATTGTTTTGTTCCTCCGCGTAGTTTCACAAATTGTTTTGTTATTGTTATTGTTCCACTTGGATTTCGATAAATTGTTTTGTTATTGTTAACAATAGAGGAACAATTGTGCCTAAATTGTTCCTGAGGAGATTGAGTGCAGTAGGGTTGAAGTTTGTAAACAATAGTCTCCAGCAAAGAAAGGAATTACAACGCGAAGGGCAAACTATTCTTGAGCTATAAGAGATTTGCTCAATAATTGATGTGGATTACACCATGCTTTTACCGATTTGCGGAACAATTTAGGTACAATTTAAGAGTGTCTAAATTGTTTTGTTCTGGGGCCATTCTAGATTGTTATTGTTATTGTTTTGTTCCTGGGACCAGTGGAACAAATTGTTATTGTTCCTAAATTGTTAACAATTTAGTGGTACAAATTGTGAGGTACAATTTGTACCCAGGAACAATCGACAAGACTGATTGGCATACTGCACCGCAGGGATTTATCGGTTGAGCTTTCGGCCCACGATCGGGACCATCCTCAGAACCTTGTAAACTTAGGTAAAGAACCAAAGTTCACCCAAGTTTACAAGGTTCTGAGGATGGTCCCGATCGTGGGCCGAAGGCCCAACTGATAAATCCCTGTGGTGCAGTATGCCAATCACACAATTACAGCACCCTGACGTCTTGTATCTCCAACGCTTCGACGTTCGAACTTTTCCCTGCTGATGATCCATGGCGCCTTCAAAGACGACGGGGACAATGCAGGCGCCGTGAGGGAGCTCCGCTACATAGGTCCCGACGATCTCTGCCATCCAACACTCATCATTTGAACATCGTCATCAAATCCCCTATTCTGTCACATGTCAGCCAACTCCCATCCAAGTCTGATACAGGGCGTCTTCAGCGACGCCTCCATTGTCGCTGGTGTGCAGGCGGCACTCTCTGTCCACAGTCTCATGTCCATAAGTGAAGGCCTGACAACACAGTCGACGACGACACTCGAAGGCGCACTGGCGAAGTGTCGGCACCTCTTTGATGGTCTCCAAGATGCCGTAGTGGAGATAGGCGCCCATGTTGTGGAGGGCGAATTTCTCGGGCACTCCTGTAGACGTAGGATGGGGTACTTCTTAACCTGCTGTTCTTCAGGCGGATCTGTGCGGATCTAATGGCATCCGTGCGGTTCTTCGGTACGGCCGCTAGAGAAGAGCTACAGCGGAGATCGACACACCAGCAGATTCCCCAGACGATTTCATGAAGATTGGTCTTTGTTGCGCGAAGATCGGATGAGTATTTCGGCAGTTGTGCATGATTTCCCAGTAGACAAGCTGTGTGTGTAAAAAGTTCAACCTATACTTTGTGTCTGACAAATTTTGGTGAACAGTATAGTGAATTTCATTCGCATAATTAGCTGCGTCTAGCGAAGGTATCTTGAAAACGTGTACCACAATTCAAATGCAGCTATTACCACGATACGGTTGTCTGTACAACTGATCTAAAGCTCAGTGATATCGCCGCGTTCGCTATATGGCATCGGCATGATACGACGCCATTCATCTGAAGTTTTATACCTGTGGGAATACGCCACATCGAACAAAAAACTTGCCAACTGTTTGATGCAGTCGTTCTTTACTAGGAATTTCGTTTGGTGTACGCATTTCTGCGTTATGACGATTTTGACAATTTGTAGAATTTTGACAAATTGTGGCGTATTTCTATAAAATTCCACAATTGCAAACAATTTCTTTTGTGTTACAAATTATCCGCGTTCTATGCTCTTTCGATTTCTGAAGAAATTTCGCCGCTAGTCCATCAGGCGCCAAAATCGATTTTCGACTGTTTTATATTTTAATTGTAAATATCTCTAAATTGCAGTATTTCAAAGCTGTAGAACCATGTCACAAGTTCTTATTGGCTTACGACCTTTCAATTTCTGCATTCACATTCGTCAATAAATGACGTTCTATTTTTGTCAGTTTACGAAATTTTGACAAATAATTGCGTATTTCTATGAAATTCCGCACACGCAAAAAATTTCTTTTGTGTTACAAATTGTTCACGGCCTATGTTCTTTTCATTTCTGAAGAAATTTCGCCGCTAGCTCATCAGGCGAAAAAATCGATTTTCGATATTTTTATATTTTAATTGTAAGAATCTCCAAATTGCAATTTTTCAAAACTGAAAAATTATGTCACAAATTCTTACTGGCTTGCGACCTTTCAATTTCTGCATTCACATTTGTCAATAAATTACGTTCTAGTTTTGTCAATTTATGAAATTTCGACAAACAATTTCGTATTTCTATCAAATTTCACATCGACAAAAAATTTCTTTCGTGTTACAAATTATTAGCGGTCCGTGCTCTTTCCATTTCTGAAAAAATTTTGCTGCTAGCTCATCAGGTGAAAAAGTCGATTTTCGACATTTTTGAATTTTAATTGTGAATATCTCGAAAATGCGAAATTAGCAACACAAACGGACATTGGATCCGTACTCAGCGACCTTGACTCTACTTGACCACATATGTCACATATTTTACTTCGGTGCCACGGACACACAGACACACAGACACACAGACACACAGACACACGGACACACAGACAGACATTGTCATCCGTATATATACACCTCGCCGCGCTGAGGCGCGGCGAAAAAAGATCCGCAAAAAGTAAAATACGCATCGGCGCAATGCGAGTTTTCCGATTTTGACGAAATTTCAACACATGATAGAGCTCGAAAAGACGCATCCAACGCAAGTTGCCGCATGTCGCTAAGATGCACCGTTCACGAGTTATGGTATGCCAAAGTTTGCGCTTCTTGTTCATCCCTATGACTCCTATGTTGAAGTAGGACAAACTTTAGGCCATAACTCGTGAACGGTGTTTCGTAGCGGCATGCGGTAACTTGCGTTGGATGCGTCTTTTCGAGCTCTATCACGTGCTGAAGTTTCGTCAAAATCGGAAAACTCGCATTGCGCCGATGCGTATTTTACTTTTTGCGGATCTTTTCTACTGGGAAATCATGCACAACTGCCGAAATACTCATCCGATCTTCGCGCAACAAGGACCAATCTTCATGAAATCGTCTGAGGAATCTGCTGATGTGTCGATCTCCGCTGTAGCTCTTCTCTAGCGGCCGTACCGAAGAACCTCACGGATGCCATTAGATTCGCACAGATCCACCTGAAGAACAGCAGGTTAACCATGAAAACTCCAATGAGATCCCCATCCTACTTCCCATATCGAAGGCCGGCGTGAAGAGGGAGGCTCATTGGAAGAATTACGGTATGTATCTACGATGCTATACAACAAGGTCACATGGTCATACATACCTATGTAGCTGCAGTACATTACAGTGGTGCGGGCAAACAAGTGTACTGATTAGCCTGTCCTCTTCTTTAGGAAAGTCCAGATTACTTCTGTCTAAACTTGAATCTGACTAACCCGCTGTGGCCCCTCTGAAGCTCTGTGGTCGTATCATCATCTTGGAGGTTTTGGCCGAGTAGTCGAAGTGTCCCTTCCATCCCCACCATATGATTCCCACTGCATTGGGCACCTCGCTGCAGTGACCGCTGGGATAGGGGCCGTTCAAGTTGGCCGAGAAGCACTGGTGGAACCAGAAGCCGCTGAAGGAAGGGCTAGTCTTGCTTGAGTACTGTAAATCCTCTAATTACCGCTAATGCTTTCCACCCTTCTTCTAGGAGGCGGTGCTGTTAGAGGGTGGGAGCGTATTCGAGGATTGGGGGGAGGGGGGTTACCAGTTCAGCCTCTCTTCCAGTCACCATATGTACAGAAAACGTGCCAGAACCATACCATGTACTAACAAGCTGTTTTAAAAAAGTTGAGTTGTTTTATTAATACAGAGTGGTTTGTGAGTGTTTTAAAGTGAAAGAGTGAAAGAGTGGATACTTTTGTAAAGTATTTCGAAGCCTTTCCGATATGACGCGCGCCCGCCCGGAGTCCACTATTCATGCGCTACTTCTGACACGCTCCTTTCTGAGAGGTTCTTGCAGGGCAACATTGGGATCGCCCGGGATTAATTTTTTGAGCAAGACACACGCATTTCTGAGCAGTTGTTGCAAGGCAACAAACCTGCTCCGGATTCAGTGAAAACCGGGATATCCGGTTTTACACTGGTCGACTTAGTGAAAACCCGTATTTCCGGGTCACTAACAATCTCAGTGAAAACCCGGATAATGTGAAATTATCCGGGTTTTCACTGAAAGTTTAGTGAAAACCCGGATATGCGAAATTTTGCAGAAGGTTAGTCAAATTCATGATAGCCGTGTTTTCGCTAACATTTTAGAAGAAATAGCCAAGAAATCGAGGGCCCTATCGTATTGAACAGTGGTGACGAAACGAGCGCTTTTGAATTGCAAATCGAGCTATTTGTTGTGCGCAACAAGCGTCATGAGAATGCGTGCGATACGCCATACATGTACCTCGCATCTTTGCCGAGCCGCCCGTTCACAAGGCGCAACGGTTACAGCCAATTGGCACATCTTCCCTGAACAGGGGCGAAGTACAATACACAGGGGATATGATCCCGCTTACAGTTTGCACGTGACTGAAAGTTGTCGCAAGCGTTAGCAGCGAAGCGGCACAGCCGGCCTGAGCAGGAGGTGAATTGTTATGGAGGAGTGCTTATTCCACCTACAGTTTGCACTAAAACTCGGTCGGCGTCGCGCCTCGGCGGGTCTCAGCTGAGGCTTAAGCGCGACCACCAACTTCAGGGCGCGCTGCGCGCGCCCTGAAGTCGGTCACCGGTCGCGTTAAAGCCTAAAGCTACGACCCGGCAGGAACTGCGACGCCGACTAATTTTTGTGGACTGTCGGCGCAGGCAGAGACTAAGCATAGCCTGATTTGAAAGGAATCAGGCGACATAAGGCAATAGAAAATGTGTTATAGCAGTGTAGTGCGCGATTTTGAGCGTATCTGAGAATTATCCGGGTTTTCCTTAACCTATCAGTGAAAACCCGGATATCCGGGGTTTTCACTAACCTTACAGTGAAAGCCCGGATCTGCCGGTATTCACTACAGCCCAACTACAGTGAAAACCCGGATATCCGAGTTTTCACTCAAAACAGGTTCTCCCCGGTCACATATATACTCGCCGCGCTGGGGCGCGGCGAAGAAACTGGGTACCCGATGATGGTTGATTGGCATCGCATAGTGTTGAGTGCATTTGAGGAGATGTCTTCCATAGTTCATGTGCCAGAATATAAAGTTGAGCATTTCTTCGGGGAGTTTCGCCGCAGTTCCCTCGAGTTTCCAAAGAAGGTTTGTGCCATTCTTGGGCAATCAATGCCCTATAAGGCGCCATTCAGTGGGTACTTAAACCCATCAAATGGATCAGGAATGTTGGCCGCGGGTTCACTTTTGGAATGAAGATCATCTAAATTGGACGAGCGCCCTTTCTTTGGGTCAACCGGGCGGAGTAGCCCGGGGGACGCAGTATACTCCACAAATTTGAACCCCTACGCACGGTGACTCCTCTCCTGTTGTGGCCTCCTGACACTCCCAATCGCAAAACTAATGCCGAATTCGTGATCACATCCAGAATACCCCAGAATCGAAATACAACACCCTAACTTCCTATGGACTCGCAGAACCAAAATTCTGCACTTGGATTACGGTGGCGTGCGAATTGGTCACAGGTACGCTTAATCGCGTCAATCGCTAAACGAATGCCAAATTCATAATCAGCGCCCCCGAAAACCAGCAATACGTTGTATGTCGTATTTCTTGGTTAGGTTGGTTATTCTAAGGAAAACGCTGTGAGAACTGCCTTTCTCAAAACGGCGGGCACTTTGACCACCGTTAAGTGATCCGATCTCCTTAAAATTTTCAGGATCTATAAGTTAGACCTTTGCCTACATGCGTGTGAAATTTCATTGAAATTGAAGCAGTTTCGCCAGAGTTAGTAACAATCAAACGGCGGGCACGAACCGTGGGACACCCTGTACTATGGTTTGGCGCTGCCGCGCCAACCATGATATTCCGCAGCAGCCGTCTTAAGCAGTTCACTGGCAAGCGCTTCACTTGACCTCTCTAGAGTGTCTGTCCTTCGCAGCTTACAATGCAGGGTGTTTTGCAGTTACCGTACGGAAGTTTCGGTTGCTGAAGTCGTTGGCGTTTCTACTACTGTACCTAGCGCCGAGGGGCCCCTTAATCTTTCACGTTGGCGGCAGTCCAAGAGTATTTCGCTTAACTTCTTCCATCAAAACAATCCTCATTCAGACTATATACCGGGTGTCCCATAAATCCAGACCCCCCATCCACAGCAAGTTACAGGAAACTCTACGCGGTGAAACATTCACAGATTGAAGTTCAATGTCTTGGATTGATTCACAGATTGAGATTGATATTCACAGATTACAGATACAACATCTGTAATCATAGTACATTCACAGATTGATTCAACATCTGACACCAAATTTTAGCATTATACACCAACTTTTGCGGAATTGCGGGCACAAAACCCAAAATTGGTTAATTACGCAAGACTCACCATCTTCTGTCGGCCACAACTTTCGCTAGACTGCAGCTAATTTGGTGCGAGTTGTACCGCTTTGAAGTAGACAGATTAGGCTTTCGAATGGTCTTTGAACGAAAATTGTAGCTTGTACCACGCTTGAGAAAGGTCGAAACAAAGTTGGTTTGCCGGCCCCAAAGCAGGAGGCAGTCAGCCCCTCCTGCTGCAGCAGGGCCTCCTCCACGACTGCCAGCGGCCGTGACCAATTTTGTGTTTTGTGCCCGCAATTCCGCAAAAGTTGGTGTATGATGCTGAAATTTGGTGTCAGATGTCCCAAGACATTAGACTTCCATCTGTGTAAGTTTCAAGGCGTAGAGTTTCCTACAACTTGCTGTAGAGGGGGGGGGGCGTCTGGACTTATGGGACACCCGGTACGTCGGTGGGAAGCAAAACGCATCAAACTTTATCATCTTATGAAAAGCCCGTCCCACGAGTTTCGCTCCTGCAATTCGACACAAAATTCTCAGCAAGAATTACACACACTGTAACTTTGACTACGCCTAAAACTAGAAGTAACAGTGTGTCGTACGCTCGATGAGCAGACAAACAGACCATTTTGCGCGGTTAGCCAACCGTAACTCGCAATTGTGATGCAGAATGGAAGATGCATAGAGCGACTCGCTCCCAGGGTTAACATTTGTGGTAGAGCCTATTTCTATTACCAGCAATGCGCTACACGCGTCGAACGAGTAAGCCTTGCGCGTTGCAGCTATACACACTCGCTCTATACGACCTCAATTTCAGTTATTCGTCGCGCCTCAACGGGGCGAGGAACTTTTTACACACACGGCTTGTTTAAATTCAGTCTGAAAAGATGATTCTCTAGGTGTAAAGAATTAAACCCGAGCGATGCCAATGTTGCGTAGCAAGACCACTCCAAAAAGTGTAGTCGCGAGGCGAGGTCAAGACCCTCAAATCTGATGGCGCGGCCTAGACCGGCAAGTCTTTGTTATTTCTGAGTCACCTGTTATTCAGGCTTTGCTCTGGGAGTAAAGTCTGAACGAGACTGAGAGTGCACCAATTGCCTTCAGCTGCTACAACAAAATGGCTGCCCCCAACCAGGACTACGATTTTCTGGCCAACAAATCCATGGCTACCCTAATCCGAACCAAATACGCCAGTTTGGGTCTGTTCTCCACAGGACTATTGGCATTCGTGACGAATATTCTTGTTCTCATTACGATTGTCCGAAGCAAATCGCTCCACAACCGCTGCTACTTCTTGATGTGCCAGTTGGCCATCGCTGATTGGCTGGTGGGCGCGAGTTATATGGGAACGGGTGTCAAGAGGTTGATTCGGTTCAGTCTTGGATTGGTGGAGGTCAACAGCGAGGTCAACTGCATTCTGGAGATGTTTCTGTGCTATTTCAGGTACGGTTTGAAGAATTGTAGAATCTACCAGTGTAGGGTGTGTGTGTGGTCGGACTAGTTAGTCGCGAAACTTGATCACAATACATACGGTTGATTATTGTAAGTTCTGGATCTATTTCTATTAGGTAGGTATTTCTATTGGAACTATTATTTCGGGTCCGTGGATTAACAGTAGCTAGGTAGGCATCTGTGTAATGTGTATTGCGGACTGTGATGAGCAACCCACATGGCATGAATAGTGCATTAAGTAGACATTTAGTTAGTCGCTAAACGTGATCACAATCTATACGGTTGATTATCGTAAGCACTGGAATTGAGTTTTGCATGCCCTAAGGCTTCAGAAGTTGTAATGCGAACTGGAACCAGCGTTGTTGACTGACTCTGCAATTGGGCAGACATTATTATAGAGAACAAGCAAATGTGTGTGCCAAATACGATGTGTGATACACTGTTTCAGCCAGGCTGCATCCCTGACCTTTGCTCTTGCAATCGGATTAGAGCGGCTGTTTGCCGTCCGCTTTCCGTTCAAGTTTAGAAATGCAGGGAAAGGAACGACCGTTTTGTTTACGATTTTTGGATGGGTCTACGCCTCTGTCGACAGTTTGCTCTTGTTCTATGGAGCCAGCACAACCAGGATCATTCCGAATTGCAACTTGGTGTCCTCTGTGAGAGACGGTGTGTGAACACCCAGACAGCGCAATAGAATAACGAACTTGCTCAAAATATGACGGATTTGACTATATTGCAGACGTCCACGCAGTGCAATCCGTTCATAAACTAACACTTGTCGGAGTCATCACAGCTCTCTACGTAGTTATCATGATGGAAATCTACAGAAAAGTTCGAAAGGCTACGAGGCAGAACAAGAATGTGGCAAGACTGAAGAAGGAGCTGGGAGTAAGTGAAGTGGAAGAAATGACTAGTACTGCGTAACTGAGCTTGACAAACGAGCGCTTTCAGATGAAACTTGCCATAATGTTGGCAGTTGTCAGCATTCTGTACCTCGCAACTCAGCTGGTCACCAGAGCGATTATGGCTCTGCTAAGCTATTTTCTGGCTCCAAGTGTGAGGGCCAATTACGCGCCGTTTGTGCGAATGCTCATGATTGTCAACAGTGGAGTGAATTTGTTCGTCTACCTCGCGTGAGTCTTTCCGCTGTTGGCCAATTGTTTGTTGCGCTTGCGCAGACCTGAAAACTTTCACACGTATTTTACCGCCATGTGACACAGTATAAGACTTGAGAATAAACGCAAATTACCTAATACCTACAGCGCAGCTTCACCACGAAAGCTACATAAGGCTGCTCGTTTGACGAGTCCATAAAGTAAACCAGTGGTTGAAAATGAGACAAAACCGCCTTTCACAGGATGAGTACAGACTTCAAGTTGGCATTCATGGGCAAGAAACCCAGATTGAGGAGCCTTCAAGAGTGAGCGCGACCAAAACCAAAAGCCGGAAGAAGGGCAATCCCAGACAGCAGACTTGGGCGACCAACGCTGGCGCCAATGGCCTGCCTAACATAAGGAATTGAGTATGCGGACTGCATTGTGTTTAGTGTTGGTGTAAAGAGTAATCTAGAACTGATTTAAGATAGTTTGAGCAACACTGACCGAAACCGTTTCCGTCACATGTTAGTCCCCGTTGACCTCTTTGAGTGTGCAAGTGTGTCTAGTGTGTGTCTTCACTACAGCTTTGCGCAGGGCGCGGCAACTTTCAATGCTGAATTCTCCCGATATTTGGCGTCGATGACGTATTGACGGAAAATCGCTTCTGTGCTATTGGACGATATGGCAGCCGTTCTGCCCCCAATGTTGAGCTCATTACATTTGTATGTAGGTACTGCAAATACTGTTCCCATCCTTCAAAGTAATGCCATATTGGTGCAATGAGGTGTTGCGTTCACTGCATTGCTGCTATCATTTCGGAGAGGGATTCTTCGTTCGGTGCACGTTGCGCACTCGAAAAGACCAGCTGAGTCTCGAAAGCAAACCTGGTGGCAGCCAGTTTAGTGCGGACGAGTGAGCTGTCGGATTATTTGCTTAGGCGGCCACAGCAGTATAGAGAGACTATATGTGTGTTAGTGTCTGCTTCTGTACAGACCCAGCGTTCCAGGTTAATGCGCAACAACCTAACACGGGAATTGTCAGGCAAATCCAAAAATTAATTAAACAAATTGAAAATGTGGATTTCAATTGCCTGTCTTCTCACGTTTGCGCACATGACAAAGGGAGGTCAGATGCAGAACCGCCTGTACGCTGACCTCCTGAGAAACTACAACAGTATGGAGCGACCTGTGCAGAACGAGAGCGCTCCCATCAGAGTTACGCTTCAGTTGAATCTGCAGCAGATCGTCAAAGTGGTAGGATATAGGAAAATCTTTTAAAATACGGTAAATCGAATGTTGTGTGTGTGATGAGCGCACGAATAGGAAGGACCGTGTAAGCGTACTGGAATTGGGACTTTATTAGAGCTGATTACGGTATGTTTCAAGACTTTGTAGACCAATGCAACTGGGACAAAACAGGGTTACCATTTTTTCGCCCGCCCTCAGGCGGGCGAGACTATACGAGAGCTCGGCGTGCGTGCGTGCGTGCGTGCGTCCGTCCGTCCGTCACGCTCTCAGATCTCGGCGTTGGAAAGTCGTAGAGAGACGATCTTGGGCTCTACGGATAGGTCTCGACTCACTGATCATTAGTCATAACCGGTGTCGAGACTCAAAAATTTGAATTTCGCGAGTTACAGTAACCTGAAGGTCAAAAACGCAAAACGGCTCTAACTCACTCGTCTTACGTCGTAGAGTGGCAATCGACATGTCAGATGAAAGCTCTCGACGCGCCCATTCACGTGGCAGTAAAACTGTTTTAAATTACGCAAACACGCACCGCTGAAAACGCCATTCTCGGGATTTTGACACTAAGATCGCTCTAACTCGCTCAACTTGCGTCGTAGAGAGACGATCTCGAGCTTTTTGGATAGCTCCCGACTCACTGATCATTTGTTCTCCAATCGGTCGAAATTCAAAAGTTTGAATTTTGCGAGTTACAGTAACTCGAAGGTGCAAAAGCACAAAACGGCTCTAACTCGCTCGTCTTACGTCGTAGAGCGGCAATCGACACGCCAGGTGAAAGCTCTCGACGTGCTCTTTCACGCGGCTGCAAAACTTTGTTCAATTACGCAAACACGCACCGCAGAAAACGCCATTCTCGCGATTTTACCGCTAAGATCGCTCTTTGCTACATGCAGAAGTGTGACACGGTTTGATTGCTCGTAGTGCGCTCTTTTGTGCTCTGTCAATTGTTTGCCAAAACTTTTACAAGTTTTTGTCACTTTTTTAAAAGCGTTGCTCGAAAGAGGGATGTTCTTGCTCTAAAAGCCAAATCGCGGGCGAAATCAATATTGCTAATGCAATACCCTCTTGCGAAGCGGGGGCTCATGAAGCGGAGCATGCGGGCGATGAACTCTCGCATTCTCTGCAGAAAGAACGCAACTCTTTGCAATGTCAGTCAGAATACAAACTCAACTTTTTAATACCGGAGCTTGTCTTCAGGATGAACAGAACCAGCAGATCGAAGTCATTGCGTGGCAGACCTTTGTGAGACAGCTTTATGGATTCTTATAAATTTAGGAGATAAACTTGGACTTGGTTAGACAATAGTAGATTGACTAATGATGGAAAATGAATTATCTATGGATATCTTCGTGCCTAGGCGCATGCTTTAAATACTACAGATAATCGATTTCTATAGTCTACCCCATTGTTCTTCAGTTCACCTTTTCATCCTGCGGCACTCATTGCATTCCCGCATTACTATTACAGGACTGGGCAGACTACAAGCTCAAGTGGGATCCTGCAGAATACGACGGCATCACTTCTCTGAGATTTCCCGTCGGCACACTGTGGAAGCCGGACATCATACTGTACAACAGGTGGGCTCGTGCGTGCCGCTGAGAGCGTGACACAACCACATGTTTTAATTGCGGTAGAAATTTAGTGTGTCCGAAACCTATGACACGAAGTATCAGTCCCGTCATCCTGTGTTGCACGACGGTTCGGTTGGTTGGATCCCGCCCGGACGGCTGACAACCAGCTGCAAGATTGACATCACCTGGTTTCCCTTCGACGACCAGACCTGCTATTTGAAGGTGTGACAGTTTTCTTAGTTTTGCATTTGAAATGCTAACTACAGTAGTCACAAAGTGTTTCAGTTCGGTTCGTGGACCCACTCCATCAGTGAGATCGACCTACAAAAGGAGTTGTACTAGCAGAGGCTTGTCGTTGCCTAACATAGAACGAAACTTTTGCAGTACAAGCAAAACTTGGAGATGCACAGCAACATTGTAATGTGTAATTGTAATGTTAGCGTTGCGCGCTCTAAGACAAGCACAGGGCATGTTCAATCTCTGCTAGTCGGCTAGTACAACTCAAACAGAACGCACTTCGTGAGTCGTCGTCGTCGTCGTCGTCGTCGTCGTCGTCGTCGTCGTCGTCGTCGTCGTCGTCGTCGTCGTCGTCGTCGTCGTCGTCGTCGTCGTCGTCGTCGTCGTCGTCGTCGTCGTCGTCGTCGTCGTCGTCGTCGTCGTCGTCGTCGTCGTCGTCGTCGTCGTCGTCGTCGTCGTCGTCGTCGTCGTCGTCGTCGTCGTCGTCGTCGTCGTCGTCGTCGTCGTCGTCGTCGTCGTCGTCGTCGTCGTCGTAGTCGTCGTCTGTCGTCGTCGTCTGTTGTCGTCGTCGTCGTCGTCGTCGTCGTCGTCGTCGTCGTCGTCGTCGTCGTCGTCGTCGTCGTCGTCGTCGTCGTCGTCGTCGTCGTCGTCGTCGTCGTCCTCTCGGTCGTCGTCGTCGTCGTCGTCGTCGTCGTCGTCGTCGTCGTCGTCGTCGTCGTCGTCGTCGTCGTCGTCGTCGTCGTCGTCGTCGTCGTCGTCGTCGTCGTCGTCGTCGTCGTCGTCGTCACACCTCATCTTCTTTCAGCCGTCGATATAACGGATTACATTCCAAATGGGGAATGGAACTTACTAGGCAAGCTACAAAAACTTTGGAAGAATTCCCACCTTAGACAGTCTAACAATATGCACTGTTTGAAGGAACGACAGTTCTGCGGCACGAGAAATACTACGAGTGCTGTCCCGACGATCCTCCCTACCCTTCGCTGTATTTCTTCCTGCATCTGCGCCGACGCACGTTGTTCTACTCCCTCAATTTGATAATTCCCAGCGTGCTCATTTCGCTGATGACTGTATTGGGATTCACGCTGCCTCCGGAAGCGAACGAGAAGATCACGCTGGGTGAGAAACTGCTTTTGACATTGGTAGGAATGTTGAAATCGCGTTTTGCTCATATGTAGGTAGTTACATAGGTACACGCGAATCTAAAATCATCTGATAGACCGACAAATGCAAGAGTTGGAACTGGGCGCTCTCGCAGGATAGGGGAGTCATGATGGAAGATTTAGTGTGGAAATCGACAGCCTCTGCAGCTTCAATCTGCACATGTGCACATTTCATTGCAGAGATCACGGTTCTTCTCTCAGTGAGCGTGTTTCTAACTCTTGTCAAGGACATGACACCGCCAACTTCGGAGGCCGTCCCTCTAATTGGTGAATTTGAATGATTTCGACAGTTAATTGTTAGAGATATTTTCAAATATTGGAATTTGCAGGCGTCTTCTTCTCTTGCTGCATGCTGGTCGTCTCGGCGTCTTGCGTCTTTACCGTCGTGGTGCTCAACTTACACTACCGTACACCGGACACCTACAAGATGAGCGGATTCGTGAGCTGCATTTCCTAATTTCTGACTATACTTTCATATTTCATATTCATATTCTGAATGAATATTGAAACACTCTAGGTCCGATCAGTCCTTCTGAATTGGCTGCCCTGGCTCCTTATGATGAAGCGTCCAGGCAAGACGTTCTCTTTCAACAAAATTCACTTGGAACGTAGGCAGAAGCTGTCGAAACTGGAACACGTCACTGAGAAGGTATTCAAGCGTTCACTATTATATTGTTTGTTGGATCGAAACAGGCACAGCTTTGCAATTACAGCTGGCTAACTCGGAAGCGCAAAGCCAGTCTCTACTGTCGGGCTACCGTATGCCATTTGAGACAAGTCTATTGGATATCCACGGTTGGCAAAAGACCACGTCGCCTATTGTAGATACAATAATCTTCTTCAATTTCAATGCAACATAAAAGCTTCAGTCAAGTCCACACAGCCTGGGGCATCCTTGGCGAGCAACAACGCAGCCAGATGCATTCACTGCAACGTCCCTCTAAGAGGTCAGTAATTAAACTGTATAGGTACCGGAGTTTTCCGCTTAAGCGCCCCCTCCCTTCGCCAACAAGAAGCCCATGAAGTTGGGAGAAAGAGGGGGTGCTTAAGCGGAAGAATCCGGTACATGTATGGTAATTAATTGAACCGCGCATCGAGAAGTCTGTGACGTCGCAATTTCCAGTTTCTGAGCCATCACCATCGAATACTGTGTTACTCGAGGAATTGAAACAGCTCACCATGGAGGTGCAAGCTATTACCAAGCGGATGAACGAGGTAAACGCGCCCTGGTACCTGGTTTCTCAGGGCGGGAAATACGTGGGAATGTTAGAAATGTGCGCCATCACCGGCCAGTTATTGGCACAAATGTGCATAAACAGGCAACGTGTAGCGACTCATCGGTTGGTACCGCATGCAACGCAATGATGTGTTTTGTTTCTGTCATCTGTGGAGAGGGCGGATGAGTTTGAGGTGGGAATGCAGGACAAGGGGGGGGGGGGGGGTACACCATGCAAGGGAGCGTATTGCGCATTGCTTATTGCGTCTTGCGTACATTACTCCCAGGAGGACGAGGCGGAGCAGGAGCGCAACGACTGGCGCTTCGCCGCGATGGTGGTCGATCGGCTGTGTCTCTTCGTCTTCGCCTTCTTCATCGTCTTCTCCACCTGCGGCATACTGTTCAGTGCACCGAATTTGCACCGAGAGTTGCTCTTGTTGGAGAACAACGGCACGAGGGGGAACAGCATGAAAGGATGAGAGGAGACTAAAATGGGCGTTTGTGATTACGAACCAGCATGAGCGAGCCAGTTGTTCACTTGTGATTCCACAGAACAGCGACTTGCGTGAGATTCGCACAATGGAACAGCGGTGAACGTGTGACACATGTACAGACTGCGTAAACAAGCTGTGTGTGTAAAAAGTTCAACCTGTACTTTGTGTCTGTCAAATCTTGGTGAAGAGTATAGTGAGTTTCATTCGCATAATTAGCCGTATCTAGAGAAGGTATCTTGAAAACGTGTACCACTATTAAAATGCAGCTATTACCACGATACGGTTATCTGTACAACTGATCTAAAGCTCAGTGATATCGCCGCGTTCGCTATATGGTATCGGCATGATACGACGCCGTTGATCTGAAGTTTTATACCTGTGGGAATACGGCACATCGAACAAAAAACTTGCCACCTGTTTGGTGCAGTCGTTCTCTACCAGGAATTTCGTTTGGTTGCGTATTGCGCGATATGACGCTTTTGTCAATTTATAGAATTTTGGCAAATTGTGGCGTATTTCTATACAATTCCACAATTGCAAACAATTTTGTTTGTGTTACAAATTATCTGCGGTGCATGCTCTTTCCATTTCTGAAGAAATTTCGCCGCTAGTCCATCAGGCGACAGAGTCGATTTTCGACATTTTTACATTTTAATTGTAAATATCTCTAAATTGCAATATTTCAAAACTGTAGAACCATGTCACAAATGCTTATTAGCTTACGACCTTTCAATTTCTGCATTCACATTCGTCAATAAATGACGTTCTATTTTTGTCAATTTATAAAATTTTGACAAATAATTGCGTATTTCTATGAAATTCCACATTTGAAAAAATTTTATTTGTGTTACAAATTGTCCACGTCCTATGCTCTTTCCACTTCTGAAGAAATTTCGCCGCTAGCTCATCAGGCAAAAAAGACGATTTTCGACATTTTCATATTTTAATTGTGAATATCTCCAAATTGCAATTTTTCAAAACTGAAAAACTATGTCACAAATTCTTATTGACTCACGACGTTTCAGTTTCTGCATTCACATTCGTCAATAATGAGGTTCTGTTTTTGTCATTTTGTGAAATTTCGACAAACAATTGCGTATTTCTATTAAATTCCACATTGACAAAAATTTTCTTTTGGGTTACAAATTATCAGCGGTCCGTGTTCTCACCATTTCTGAAGAAATTTCGCCGCTACCTCATCAGGTGAAAAAGTC
>JASAMZ010006659.1:0-10989 GCA_030248115.1 Linhomoeus sp. GSCO2_2 | reverse complement strand
CCTGCCTGCCTGCCTGCCTGCCTGCCTGCCTGCCTGCCTGCCTCGCTCCCTCCCTCCCTCCCTCCCTCCCTCCCTCCCTCCCTCCCTCCCTCCCTCCCTCCCTCCCTCCCTCCCTCCCTCCCTCCCTCCCTCCCTCCCTCCCTCCCTCCCTCCCTCCCTCCCTCCCTCCCTCCCTCCCTCCCTCCCTCCCTCCCTCCCTCCCTCCCTCCCTCCCTCCCTCCCTCCCTCCCTCCCTCCCTCCCTCCCTCCCTCCCTCCCTCCCTCCCTCCCTCCCTCCCTCCCTCCCTCCCTCCCTCCCTCCCTCCCTCCCTCCCTCCCTCCCTCCCTCCCTCCCTCCCTCCCTCCCTCCCTCCCTCCCTCCCTCCCTCCCTCCCTCCCTCCCTCCCTCCCTCCCTCCCTCCCTCCCTCCCTCCCTCCCTCCCTCCCTCCCTCCCTCCCTCCCTCCCTCCCTCCCTCCCTCCCTCCCTGTCTGTCTGTCTGTCTGTCTGTCTGTCTGTCTGTCTGTCTGTCTGGCATTCATGCATGTCTGAGAGTGCTGAGCAAAGTTGTGTGTTCTCTCCTACAGACACACACAGCACAAGCCGCTCTGGCCTGTGAGCACCGTACTTTTCTAACAGGGTCAATTCCTTTCAAGAGCGACTTGCGCGAATGCGCTCGTTATTCGCGGTGTCGGTGACTGCTGTGCGAGATAATTACGGCTCACCACAGTGACCAGTGGCGTTTCCTACTTACGTCTTCGGCGGAACATCTTGGTTTGGTAGTATAGAGCAGTATTACATGAGTGCAGGCAACAGTTCGATTTCCCAGGTTCTATGGGACACGTTCTATGGGACTATTGCCATCTGCAATCTGCGAAGTTTCAAGAGCGTAATTTCCGTGGTCTTGTCCAGTTCCAACAAGTGAGTGAGGTACGTAGTTTCTTCGCTTAGTTCGCGGGCGAGTTCGAAAACGTACCCAGTCCAATAGAACAGTTGCCGCTCAATTCTGTCTGGCAGATGAGTAAGCGACTGGACAGCCCAAGTCAACGTCAGAAGTCCCTACAAAAGCTCCTATGGCGCCGCTAACGCTCAATACCACCTGTCACCTAGCAGAGACGCTAGCCAGAAGCTGGCTTCTTCGAATCGTGTCTCTCACTGGCCTATCGCTGAACTGTCTCTGCCTCCTCTGCAACGTCCTTCTACTGCGGAAGCTATGGAAGGCGACCGCATTCTTTCACACTCACCTGCGCACACTGCTCGGCGTCCAGGCGGCGGCTCAGGTGGTCTTAGCGCTGCAGAAGATGGGCCAGGCGCTTCTCAACCTGTCGACTGCAGCGACGGCTGAGTACTACTTCGCGGTAGGCTGCCAGCCCACCACCAATTACAGTACGGCTCTAGGCTTCTGCAGTCGCTGTGTTCCAGACTCCGGCCTTCCCTCCATGCCAGTTGGCGACGTCGTTGCGGTCGTGCTGCTACAGCGGAGGCAGTCTCGGAATGGGAGCGACGGCCGCCTCCAGTGTTACCTTCGTAGTCTTGGCCGTTGAGAGGGTGGTAGCAACTTGGGCCTACCAAACCTACGAGAACGCCAGATCGAAGGCCTTTGTGGGACTGTCAATTGGCTGTCCTTTGCTTCTCTTTCTCGTCACCAGCCTCTTCCGAGTCGTGGAGATGGGGCGCGTGCAGGAGACGCTGCCCTTCTGCACGCTGCTCATGTCGTCGTCGGCGGCGGGGCGTCAGTCGTCTGCCGGCGTCCTTGCGGCCATCGTCGTAACACTGGTGGAAGTCGGTCTGCTGGCCGTGTTTCTGCTGACCCATCTGGCCCATCTGCATCCCATCTGCAGGGACGACGTCGGGCCAATCTGTCAGAGAGGTATCAGCTGAAGAAGAACGTCCACGCCACGGAGACCATCGCCTGGGTCATGTCGGCCCACTTCGCCAGCGGTCTGGCCACGCCGCTGATTCTTGCGGCCGTCAGCGTCTCTTGGCCGCCTTTGCTTCGACTTCTGGACGGCCCAGCCGGCCTGGCCGCCACAATTGAGTTCGCCAGATGGGCTGGCCCGTTCGTTATTCGCAGTCTTCTTCGCTTGCGCCTGCGCCTGCGCCAAACACACGTCGCCGTCGTTGTGTTCTTGGGGCACGGTGTTCAAATGCTGTAGTGAGGCAAAGATCAAGAGAAATCAAGTGGGCCGCAACCAGCGGCAGCAGGACGAGCACTTCAATCAGCTGCAGGCGGCCTGGGCCCGGCATCCCGCTTTGGAGAAGCGCAAACAACCGCCAAAGCAGCTGCAACCCTGGTGGACACTCATGCGCGACGGTTAGGTCGCGTAACAGCACATCGTAGGACCAAGTGGTCGCTTGTCAGTCTAACGTTGGCCTCACTATTCAGTGTTGTGCCCTATTTTCGTGGCACCCGCGTAGCGCGATTCAACTTGGACTGCCGTCTGGCGCAGTTGTCCCGTAGTCAGTGTAAAGTACAATGGTCATCGGAAGGCGTGACATGTTGCGTGAACCCAGCCAACCAGTCTAGGCAACAGTAGATACATAGAAGATCACAGCTCCTGCTTATGACCTTCTTGAGGAATAGAAAGCTCTGGCGTGTCCCCTATGTCCCTAAGTCGTTTGGCTTGCTGTGTCGTCTCGACAGGGTTCAAAAGACTTGGAAGTGTTTCAGTCCACAGCCTGTAGTGTCTCTCTCTGAAATTCGGCTTCATCTGCGGCTCTGCGGTGATGTGAAGGTGCTGCAGTGGTCGCTCGGCTGACGTCGGCTTCCATGGTAACGGTTGGCCTTTCGGTGTGGGGTCGCTAAAATGTGAATCATGCCAGTAAAAATTGCGCATGTTCACACAAGTGAGAAGCGTTCAAACTCGAAAGTCACCCGTATTTGGCAAAGTTGGTCAGCAGCGTCGTGAAGAGGCCCTGAACCTGCACGTCCTCTTCGTTGAAGTCGATCTCCGCCTTGGCAGAGGCCATGGTGATATTGAACAAATAGTAGAGATCCATGCCGTGATGCGCGCCTTGAAAGTGAACCTCATTCAGTGGCGCTTCATTCATTTTTGACCCAACCCGTACTAGGTCTGCATGCTAATACAGAAGGTGGGATCCAATCCAAAGAGTCCAACAATTCGAGTTCGTGTACCTCTGATCTTGTGCGTCGCTGGAAACATGTCGTCGTTGTAGTGGTCGAATTCGTACAGCCACACCTCGCAGCAGTCGCTCTCTCTAGCCTTCACTGCAAAGTCCAGAGTGCCCATGGTCAGGTGGCCGTCTCCCAACATCTGATAGTGAAACGATGTGTATGAAAATTGAAACTCGCTCAGTTTCTGGTTCAGATAGATCTTCTACCTTGATATACTGTCTTGTTCGTCGCTCCCCATCGGTTATTTCGCCTTCGCTATTGTCGTCGTCGTCGTCGTCGTCGTCGTCGTCGTCGTCGTCGTCGTCGTCGTCGTCGTCGTCGTCGTCGTCGTCGCGCTCGTATTCAGCAAGCAGCGCGTCTCCCAGCGCAGTCTCGAGCTCCGAGTCGGTCTCTCTGAGCAGCAGGTACTCTTTGGCCATTCGGACGCCGTTCTCCCGCAGTTTTTCTTCTGTGACCCAATCCTGCGGGTCGACGCCGTACGGGTTGGGGTAGGGGAGGACGGGCATCGCTGAAGTGAACGACTTTTCTGACGAAAATCGGTGGAGAAGTCGATGGAGGTGCAGTTTCTAAGCGCAGTGAAACATCTTCCTGACCTAAAACCCCTCCTTCCATAGCCGTCACTCCGGCGAGAATGGGGACCTTGGCCGAGTTGCGGATCAGCTCGTGCAGAGGCCCAGGGAAGAAGTCGCCGTCCAGGTATGGACCGAAGGCGACGCGGGTGTCGTAGCTCCAGTAGCCCTGAAAAGCGTGTTGGTAAACTTCAGCGCCAGCATTCGGAGTTTTGTCTTCCAGATTTCACCACCCAACCACTGTCAGCAGCTCAATTAGTGTCACTGGTGAAACGATCTGAACGCAATGTCAAACAAAACGACCCTCACACGAAAGCTCAACTTCAAATTTCACAATTGTCTTGGTCCCTCCCGCCAACCATACAGTCGAGAGCACCGTAATCCAAACGCAAAGCGAATTGGAGGACCACTCACCGCTTCCGCTTGCGCTGCAGCAAACTCCTCGACTGACTTGCTCTTCAGACAGTCGACCAGAGCGGCACGAACGTCGTCGGGGCACTGGAGAGCGCGTACCAGCTTCACGGCGCTTTCCAAAGTCGTCCCACTCTCCTTTACCGCTAGGGAATTGAGCGGCGACCCGCTCATGAGTATGGCGCCATGGAAGAGTCCTGCATTGGGTGACAGAATTTGGCCGCGAGGCGTACAGAACTTTGTTTCCCACCTCTAGAGGCAGGAGAAATGACATGCGCGCCGACACTGATGCTGCCAGCGCTTTCCCCAATAATGGTGACTCGTGCGGGATCGCCGCCGAAGGCGCCAATGTTGCCTCTGACCCACTGTAGAGCAAGGTTCTGGTCCCAGAGGCCGTAGTTGCCCCTCAGCAACTCGTCTTCAGTGGTAAAGAATCCTGCATCACAAAAAGTTTCAATGGATCGTCGTCGTCGTCCGTTGTTGTTGTTGTTGTTGTTGTTGTTGTTGTTGTTGTTGTTGTTGTTGTTGTTGTTGTTGTTGTTGTTGTTGTTGTTGTTGTTGTTGTTGTTGTTGTTGTTGTTGTTGTTGTTGTTGTTGTTGTTGTTGTTGTTGTTGTTGTTGTTGTTGTTGTTGTTGTTGTTGTTGTTGTTGTTGTTGTTGTTGTTGTTGTTGTTGTTGTTGTTGTTGTTGTTGTTGTTGTTGTTGTTGTTGTTGTTGTTGTTGTTGTTGTTGTTGTTGTTGTTGTTGTTGTTGTTGTTGTTGTTGTTGTTGTTGTTGGGGGGGGGTTGTGTTGTTGCGCGCGCCCCTTGTTGTTGTTGTTGTTGTTGTTGTTGTTGTTGTTGTTGTTGTTGTTGTTGTTGTTGTTGTTGTTGTTGTTGTTGTTGTTGTTGTTGTTGTTGTTGTTGTTGTTGTTGTTGTTGTTGTTGTTGTTGTTGTTGTTGTTGTTGTTGTTGTTGTTGTTGTTGTTGTTGTTGTTGTTGTTGTTGTTGTTGTTGTTGTTGTTGTTGTTGTTGTTGTTGTTGTTGTTGTTGTTGTTGTTGTTGTTGTTGTTGTTGTTGTTGTTGTTGTTGTTGTTGTTGTTGTTGTTGTTGTTGTTGTTGTTGTTGTTGTTGTTGTTGTTGTTGTTGTTGTTGTTGTCGTGTTGTTGTTGTTGTTGTTGTTGTTGTTGTTGTTGTTGTTGTTGTTGTTGTTGTTGTTGTTGTAGTCAGTTCTAACCGAAAATATTGAGTCGGTAGTTGAACGTAACGACAATGACGTCCTTGTAGCACAGGAGGTCGGCTATGTTTTGAGAGCCTGTCGCCGACGCTGAACCGAAGACGAACGCGCCGCCGTAAATCCATACCAACACAGGATAGCCTTCGGGAAACTCTGTGCTCTGAATTGAAAACGCATTTCAGCTAATCGATTTCTCATGAAATTGTCCTCTTTGCAACATAATGTATCGTATGGCTTCTACGCAACCAACACCCAAAACGACGACTCGTAGCAAACCTCGTCGTATGGCGCGAATACGTTGATAGTGAGACAGTCTTCACTCTGGGAGTCATTTAGTGGATTCATGAGCGCAATGCAGTCGTCGCGAAAGTGGGTCGCGTCCAGCGTCTCTTCCCATGGGTCGGGTGGCACCGGTTTCTGAACGGGTGTAGTAGACCGCCGTCGTCGCACGCAGCCGCAAATTGACTGCACATTCGCATGCTCTGATTCTACGCTCGACTCTCAATGTTGTCAATTCGCAAACTGGTCTCGATGAGTCGATGGACGGTAATTCTCCACACTCTTCCACTCCACAAGATTCCAACCTCGAATCTGAGCTTTCCAGTTGGCGGCTTGGCAAAAGGAATGCCGCGAAACATGTCGACGACCTTGGAGTGCGTCGCCTCCCTGAAGAGGTCTACAGTGGTCGTCGTCCTGACGCCCTTGACCGGACCGTATTTCGTCTGGACCACCGGGTTGTCCTGCTCGTCCAGTGCGACAGTGGTCTTTGACTGGCTTCCACTTGAGTAGACCAGCAACAGCGTCAGAAGACGGAACATCCGAGTCATTTTGCCACTCTAATTATTGTCTCTAGCGGTGGAGAGTGAGCTTAGCTGGGTAGGGACTTTAGTCTAGGACGCAGGCAGCGCATCTCTCTGTTTGCACTAGATAACGTGCGGAGTTCGGTTGAGGGCAAATACTGTTGCAGTGTGCCGCAATGCGCGCGAGTAACACGCTCTTCTGTCACCACTCACAACAAGCTCCGGTATTAAAAAGTTGAGTTTGTATTCTGACTGACAATGCATAGAGTTGCGTTCTTTCTGCAGAGAGTGCGAGAGTTCATCGCCCGCATGCTCCGCTTCATGAGCCCCCGCTTCGCAAGAGGGTATTGCATTAGCAATATTGATTTCGCCCGCGATTTGGCTTTTAGAGCAAGAACATCCCTCTTTCAAGCAACGCTTTTAAACAAGGGAAACGTGCAGGAGAACCTGCAGTGAAGCACTCCGACCAGAACGGGAGAAAGCAGACCGCCACTCACTTATCATGAGAAATAAGGCCGATTTCCGCCCAAAGATTCTCCACAAATTCCGCCGGCGCGCGAGTTTCAGAGTACGCATATTCCCTACACCTACAAGGACCGGCGCGCAGCAGAACTCCACCGAAATCCTGTAGACCAGGCCTAATTGAGCCCAAAATGCGCCATTTCGCTTCGATTCAACCAGTAGCCGGCAGCTAATATTCGGGGCTGCGCCAATCGCCGACTCGCCTTACCATTTTGGATGGGAAGAATTGACAATTCATGCGCAAATGCTCACTTCACCACGCCGTCTTTCCGCACTGCATTTCCTTCAATTCAGAAGTTTGAATGGGCGCGCAAATTTAAGCTACAACATAGTTTGAGGAGAGTACGGTAGAAGTTGCATTCAAATTTGAATTTCGGCATTAGGAAAGTGGCTGTTTGAAGGCAAAATCGACACAATATGGAGAAACCAATAGCGAATTCGCGTTCCTCGCCGCGAAATACCCTAGAATCGACATTACAAACGTACAATCACCTCACATCGAGGTTCCTCAACGCAGGGCTTCGGTAGGTCGAAAATCGGCAAAAACTCGCGAATTTTGATCCGAAACGCGAAAACAATGCCAGATTCGGCATCAGCGACCTCGAAAGCACAGGAACGACTCCAACATTAATTTTGACCGCCCGGGTGGAAATTCGAATTTTGGACGCGGCCGGGGTACGGTAGCCGAAAAAATATTTTTGAAAATTGATTCCGGATCAGTTTTCAACGGGGAATCGCGTGGTGCAGTCCATTCGGCCGTAAATCAGCGCAATCGAGCGCTAAAACGGCCGAAAGTCGAAAATTGGAATTTTCGACCCCCGATGGAGCCTTTTTGGTACCGCAGAACTCAAGATTTCCTCGGCGGATTTCAGAGATTTTGGTCTTAAACGAAAGAGAACATGATAATCTTGCCGATTGGAGATATCTGGCCCGATCCAACAACTCCCTAATTTACTAGGATTTTTTAAAAGCAAATTTTTGTCAAAAAACCACTTTCGGCTACCGTAACCCGAGAACGCGTCGGCCGATTGGCTCGGGATTTTTTTTCCGCAGAAGCTCTCGTAGAGGGCTATAACATATCCAAAGGGCGTCAAAATCGACCGACTATTCCAGAAATTCCAGCTGGGTGAACACCCTCCCAGTAAGTAAATTTTTGAATTTTTGAATTTTTCTCGAAATTTTCCCACCACGCGAAAAAAATGAAGGTCCGTCCACACCTACTATCCCTCGAGAGCTATCGATTAAAAAAAACCCCGTCCAAATCGGATGAACCACGCGCGAGAAATCTTGGGGCAAAAAAGTTAGTCGGTGTCAGCTCCACTATAGCACTCCGCCCCTTTTGGGGTCGGAGTGCTAAAAAGTGACAAAAAGGTGTAAAAGTTTTGGCAAACAATTGGCAGAGCACAAAAGAGCGCACTACGAGCAATCAAACCGTGTCGCACTTCTGCATGTAGCAAAGAGCGATCTTAGTGTTAAAATCGCGAGAATGGCGTTTTCTGCGGTGCGTGTTTGCGTAATCGAACAAAGTTTTGTAGCCGCATGAAAGAAGACGTCGAGAGCTTTCACCTGACGTGTCGATTGCCACTCTACGATGTAAGACGAGCGAGTTAGAGCCGTTTTGTGCTTTTGCACCTTCTAGTTACTGTAACTCGCAAAACTCAAACTTTTGAATTTCCACCAATGGGAGAACAAATGATCAGTGAGACGGGAGCTATCCAAAAAGCTCGAGATCGTCTCTCTACGACGCAAGTTGAGCGAGTTAGAGCGATCTTAGCGTCAAAATCCCAAGAATGGCGTTTCAGCGATGCGTGTTTGCGTAATTGAAAAGTTTTGCAGCCGCATGAAAGAGCACGTCGAGAGCTTTCACCTGGCGTGTCGATTGCCACTCTACGACGTAAGACGAGCGAGTTAGAGCCGTTTTGTGCTTTCGCACCTTCGAGTTACTGTAACTCGCGAAATTCAAACTTTTGAATTTCAACCGATGGGAGAACAAATGATCAGCGAGTCGGGAGCTATCCAAAAAGCTCGAGATCGTCTCTCTACGACGCAAGTTGAGCAAGTTGGAGCGATCTTAGCGTCAAAAATCCGAAAATGGCGTTTTCAGCGGTGCGTGTTTGCGTAACTGAACAAAGTTTTGTAGCCGCATGAAAGAACGCGTCGAGAGCTTTCACCTGACGTGTCGATTGCCGCTCTACGACGTAAGACGAGCGAGCTAGCGCCGGTTTGCGTTTTGACTTTCGGGTTACTGTAGCGCGCGCAATTCAAACTTTTGAGTTTCGAAACCTCTTAGCGCAATTCTCAGTGAGTCGAGACCTATCCGTAGAGCCCAAGATCTCCGCTCTACGACTTTCCAACGCCGAGATCTGGGAGCGTTACGTACGCACGTACGTACGCACGTACGCACGCACGCACGCCGAGCTCTCGTATGGTGTCGCCCGCCTGAGGGCGGGCGAAACAAGCTGTGTGTGTAAAAAGTTCAACCTATACTTTGTGTCTGTCAAATGTTGGTGAACAGTATAGTGAACTTTATACACATCGTTAGCCGCATCTGGAGAAAGTGTCTTGAGAATGTGTACCTTAATGCCAAGTGCAGCTATCCCCACGATACGGTTGTCTGTACAGCTGATCTGAAGCTCAGTGATATCGCCGCGTTCGCTATATGTTATCGGCATGATACGACGCCGTTTATCTGATGTTTCCTACCTGTGTGAAAACGTCACATCCAACAAAAAACTTGCCAAAAGTTTGGTGCGAGCGAATTCCTGTGTTCAGCGTACGCATCTCTGTTTCCGAGTGCACATTCATCATTATCATCAATAAACAGCTGTTCTGGCCATCAGACGAAAATCTCGATTTTGACATCTATTTAAAAATGTTAATTCTAAATATCTCGAAATTGGAATTTATTAAAAATGTAAACCTATGTCACAAATACTTATTGTCATACGGCCTTACCATTTCCGCGTTCAAATTCGTCAAAAAAACGACGTTCTATTTTTGTTGATTTATGGAATTTTGAAAAATAATCACGTATTTCTATTAAATTTCACATTTGCAAAAAATTTCTCTTGCATTGCAAATTATCCGCAGTCCATGCTCCTTCCATTTCTGAAGAAATTTCGCCGCTATATCATCAGGTGAAAAAGTCGATTTTCGACATTTCCATATTTGGATTGAAAATATCTCGAGATTGCTATTTTTGAAAACTGCAAAACTATGTCACAAATCCTTATTGGCATATGACCTTTCCATTTCTGCATTCACATTTGTCAATAAACGACGTTGTATTTTAGTCAATTTATGCAATTTTGACAAATAATCGCGTATTTCTATTAAATTCCACATTTGCAAAAAATTTCTTTTGTGTTACAAATTATCCGCGGTCCATGCTCCTTCAATTTCTGAAGAAATTTCGCGGCTAGCGCATCAGGCAAAAAAGTCGATTTTCGACATTTTCGAATTTTAATTGCGAATATCTCGAAAATGCGAAATTAGCAACACAAACGGACACCGGATCCGTACTCAGCGACCTCGACTCTACTTGACCGCATATGTCACATATTTTACTTCAGTGCCACGGACGGACACACACACAGACAGACAGACAGACAGACAGACAGACAGACAGACATTGTCATCCGTATATATACACCTCGCCGCGCTGAGGCGCGGCGAAAAAACGCGCGCAGTGACGTACAACGGTCTCTTTCACCCTTTGCAGAAAGCTTCTGCCAGCAACCCAACAGGCTGAGTTGTGGACGACACTTAATGAGTGCACCCCTTTTACTGACTGCGTGCACCCCTTTTACTGACTGAGTGCACCCAACGTAAATCTGGTCGGCGTCTAGAATTACTGACTGCGTGCACCCCACAAAATTACTGGCTGCGTGCACCCCGTGAGCCTGGCCACCGCCACCTTTGACAAGGAGCGAGTGCACAGAAGGGACACGGCATACCTAAGCAGGCGGTGAATTAGATGGAGGAGTGTTTATTCCACTTACAGTTTGCACTAAAACTCTGCCGGCGTCGCGCCTGGCGGGTCTCAACTGAGGCTTAGCGCGACCACCAACTTCAGGGCGCGCTCCGCGCGCCCTGAAGTCGGTCACCGGTCGCGTTAAGCCTAAGTTTCGGCCCGCCAGACTGCGACGCCGACTGACTCTTGTGCACTGTGGGCGCAGGGCGAGCCTAAGCATAGCCTGAATTCAAACGAGAATCCTGCTTGAAGTCTATAGAGCGCCCGTCACAAGAGTGCCGACGAGTGGGGTGCACTCAGTCAGTAATTTCGTGGGGTGCACGCAGTCAGTAAAAGGGGTGCACGCAGTCAGTAAAAGGGGTGCACTCATTCAGATTTTACCCTG
>JASAMZ010006658.1:0-11282 GCA_030248115.1 Linhomoeus sp. GSCO2_2 | reverse complement strand
GTTGTTGCTTTTCGTTCAGTTACGTATTGCTATTATTTGTCAAAATTGCATAAATTGACTTAAAACACAACGTCATTTATTGACGAATGTGAATGCAGAAATGGAAAGGTCGTATGCCGATAAGGATTTGTGACATAGTTTTGCAGTTTTTAAAAATTGCAATTTCGAGATATTTTCAATCAAAATATGGAAATGTCGAAAATCGACTTATTCACCTGATGATATAGCGGCAAAATTTCTTCAGAAATGGAAAGAGTATAGACTGCGGATAATTTGTAGCGCAAGAGAATTTTTGCGAATATCGGAATTTAATAGAAATACGTGATTATTTTCAAAATTCCATAAATCGACAAAATTGAACGTCGTTTTTTGACGAATTTGAACCTCAGGATATGGTAAGGCCGTATGCAAATAAGAATTTGTGACATAGTTTTACAGTTTTAATAAATTCCAATTTCGAGATATTTAGAATTAAAATTTATAAAAATGTCAAAATCGACAGTTTCGTCTGATGGCCAGAACAGCTGTTTATTGATGAATGTGCACTCGGAAACGAAAAATGCGTACGCCGAACACAGGAGTTCGCTCGTACCAAACTTTTGGCAAGTTTTTTCGCCGCCCCCCAGGGCGGCGAGTATACGGACGCTAATGTCTGTTTGTGTGTGTGTGTGTGTGTGTGTGTGTGTGTGTGTGTCGGCGATTGTAGTTCTTCGTTCAGTTACGTATTGCTCCGCCTATGGCACAGGGTTTTTTTTTCGTCCGAGATTATAGGCGCCAAGGAAGAAACACCCCTTCGGACGGGAAGGGGCTGTCCTGCGTGAAGGGGTGAGGAATCGCGACGTGAAGGAAAGGAATGGTTGTCCGTGGGAGTAGGGGAGGGGGGGGGGGGGGGAGGAAGGGGGAGGGGGGGGGGGGGGCAGACCTAAATCACAATGCCGCGACGTAGACTAGGATGCGCCATCGCATTGAACACATTTGTTTCCTCCCTTCACACATACAACACAGTATTCGAGTAGTGTTGGTTCCCTACCGGGGCTTGCGCCATCATACTAGCCAGGTTAGACCCTCTTCTTCTGGTGTGTGTCCCAAAAGCGAAGGTGCAATTGTGCTCTTCGGCTAGTGCGCTGGCCACTTTTCTGCAGTGGTCGAATTGGTCAGCGACGTTGCCTCTTGTGCGGCTGATTCCATAGTATGATCCACTAAATGTCCATGTCGTGTCAAAGTACGTCCCCCACCATGGATCTCCCGGTTCCGGAACCGAACACTCTGCAGAGTTACAATTTCTTGTCACCATCTCTGAATGACACTGACGCGTCCACTCACCAGAGCTAGCGAATTTCACTATGACAGATGAGAGGAGAACACAAGACCAAAGCAACGGGGTCTCCATTTCAGCAACTTTTCACAAACGCGAGAGCAATCGCAGCCAACCAATTGGTCAGGAGCGTTATTCAGCAGACTGACGATATCCAATGAAGACTACGACGGGTAGTACCTATCGCCGCGCCATGGGCAACCACGATTTACAACAACGAATAGGAACGCAGTTGTAAATTGTAGGCCCTGCTCTGCTTCTCCAGCGAACATTTGGTAATCCACCACTCTGACAGACAGAAAGATTGCTGAATCAGCGGTATAACTCATTGGACCGCAAAACGAGTGGAAGAAATCCGTCGCGGACTCAAAGCTGCGTTGTGTGTACAGTACTCCCTTTGCGTGCGTAACACTTGGGGCTCGCAACTGGGACTGGGAGAAGCGCTTAGGCAAGTGTGTAGTGCAGCAGCTCGGTACCTACGATAGCTCCACATTATGGTCATACACTACGGTGAATGCATACAGATACAAGTTGGCGTCTATGTGCCGGAATGGTACGGTTCAGCATGCATGTACCGGGTGTTTTTTTTAATTCAGCAAATCGGAAATCTTAATAACTTTTGCGTGAGTTAACTTAGACGGGCGAAACTTGCACACGATAGACGCAAGACTATGCCATTACATGTGTTACCAAATGGCATAATTTCGCTTCAAATTACACAAGTTGCAGGCGATCAAAGTTGGGGTCCAAAATTTCTTGAAAGTACCCCACTGGAAAGTCTAGAACTCAAGCAATAGGCGACACCTTTTCACGTGACTTGCACCATCATATGCAAAAGAAAATGAGCTTCCATATGCCGCAAAAACCAACTCTGTAGTTAAAATAACGCCAAAGTTACAGCTCGTCACAGTTGGCCAAGAAGTGCCGTCGCGTAAGCTCCTCCCACTTGCGCCACTCCTCGGCACCGAAAGCCCCCGAGACGGCACTTCTTAGCCAACTTCGACGAGCTGTAACTTTGGCGTTATATTAACTACAGAGTTGGTTTTTGCGGCATGTGAAAGCTCATTTTCTTTTGCATATGATGGTGCAAGTCACGTGAAAAGGTGTCGCCTATTGCTTGAGTTCTAGGCTTTCCAGTGGGGCACTTCAAAGAAATCTTGGACCCCAACTTTGATCCCCCGCAACTTGTGGAGTTTGAAGCTAAATAATGGCATTTGGTAACACATGTAATGGCATAGTCTTGTGTCTATCGTGTGCAAGTTTCGTCCGTCTAGGTTAACTCACGCAAAGGTTATTAAGATTTCCGATTTGCTGAATTAAAACAAGCTCCGGTATTAAAAACTTGAGTTTGTATTCTGACCGACTTTGCAAAGAGTTGCGTTCTTTCTGCAGAGAGTGCGAGAGTTCATCGCCCGCATGCTCCGCTTCATGAGCCCCCGCTTCGCAAGAGGGTATTGCATAGCAATATTGATTTCGCCCGCGATTTGGCTTTTAGAGCAAGAACATCCCTCTTTCAAGCAACGCTTTTAAAAAAGTGACAAAAATTTCTAAAAGTTTTGGCAAACGATTGACAGAGCACAAAAGAGCGCACTATGAGCAATCAAACGGTGTCGCACTTCTGCATGTAGCAAAGAGCGATCTTAGTGTTGAAATCTCGGGAATGGCATTTTCTGCGGTGCGTGTTTGCGTAATTGTAAAAACTTTTGCAGCCGCATGAAAGAACACGCCTAGAGCTTTCACCTGACGCGTCGATTGCCGATCTACCACGCAAGACGAGCGAGTTAGAGCCGTTTTCTGCTTTTGCACCACTTTCGAGTTACGGTAACTCGCGAAATTCAAACTTTTGAGTTTCGACCAATGGGAGAACAAATGATCAATGAGTCGAGTGCTATTCAATAAGCTCGAGATCGTCTCTCTACGACGCAAGTTGAGCGAGTTAGAGCCAGCTTAGCGTCAAAATCCCGAGAATGGCGTTTTCCGCGGTGCGTGTTTGCGCAATTGAGCAAACTTTTGTAGCCGCATGAAAGAACACGCCGAGAGCTTTCACCTGGCGTGTCGATTGCCACTCTACGACGTAAGACGAGCGAGTTAGAGCCATTTTGTGCTTTTGCACCTTCGAGTTACTGCAACTCGCGAAATTCAAACTTTTGAGTTTCTACCAATGGGAGAACAAATTATCAGTGAGTCGGGAGCTATCCAAAAAGCTCGAGATCGTTTCTCTAGGATGCAAGTTGAGCGCGTTAGAGCGATTTTAGCGTCAAAATGCCGAGAATGGCGTTTTCCGCGGTGCGTGTTTGCGTAATTGAAAAAACTTTTACAGACGCATGAAAGAACACGTCGAGAGCTTTCATCTGACGTGTCGATTGCCGCTCTACGACGTAACACGAGCGAGTTAGAGCCGTTTTGCGTTTTGACCTTCGGGTTACTCTAGCGCGCGCAATTCAAACTTTTGAATTTCGAAACCTCTTAGCTGAATGATCAGTGAGTCGAGACCTATCCGTAGAGCCCAAGATCTCCGCTCTACGACTTTCCAACGCCGAGATCTGAGAGCGTTACGGACGGACGTACGTACGTACGTACGTACGCACGCACGCCGAGCTCTCGTAGGGTGTCGCCCGCCTGAGGGCGGGCGAAAAAACACCCGGTACAACGGCTACCTCGTACCGTTTAGTTTTGGTAGCCAAATGCATGCACTCGGATTAGTTTTGGCTTAGATATAATAGCAGCAGGCAGTCCGTCGCACGTGCATTTCATTTCGGCGCCGCACACCGTAAGTGAAGGAGCGAACCCTGCGGGTTGTGTATATGAATCCGTCGCACGTAGTTATACGCACGCATCCACCGCTGCAGTGTAACGTTGCTGTACACGTCTTGGAGATTGTCTGTTTGCCCTATTTTGCCAGAAAGACGCATTTTCATGGCATTCCCTGCAGAAATCGCTGACAAAATTCTTAGTTACTTGCCGATTGGCGAAAAGTTCCGCCTCAGAGAGGTATGCTCCGAATGGAGCGAGATGCTGCTGAAACAGTTGACCAAACCGCAAGGCCAACGCGTGAAAATCCAACTGGAACTGCCTGTGAGCAATAATCAGTACGTGTAGCCTTTTCACCGTTTCTCTACTGTGACTCATTTGTTCAGAGCATGTCCCTGTGTGAAGAGAGCGTGATGGACAGGCTTCTCCATAGGAATCCACACATGTTGGACTCAATAGAACTGTCAATGGACAGGGATACTTTATGGACGTCCCCATTGGGAGGGTGCAAGCCGCGCCTGGACGCCTTCCTACGCAGCTGTGGCCATCTGATCGGTGAGATTGTGGTCGACGTCGAGAAAGATCCCACCGTCAACGAGAGAGGCTCTAGACCTGGTGATCTGGAGCTAGTGGCTGAAGCAATCGTTGCCAGATTCACAGATGACACTGAGGCGACGTCTTCAGTGGGACCACACAGCCTGAAACTGCTCTGCATACCAGCTCCTATGGTCTCGATGCTGGCTCGGTTCATGACCATTCAGTCTCTGAAGCATATCAACCTGTTGGTCCATCCATTTGGTGAGGACGCCATGCCCGCATTCGCTTGGAGGTGCTCGAAAGTGCGCCAGCCAGTGGCCCCCAACTTGGAAGAGTTCAGCTATGCCTCCTTTGTCATGCCGCCGAGAATGCACTCGGAAGACCTTACGAAGCTCGGCAAAGTTCTCTGCGGAGCTCCGAACATCCAGCGGCTCAGATGGGTAGCCGCCATGCACAATCCAGCGGAGCTCTCGTGGATTAGAAACATCAAGTTCTGGAAGACCCTGCGACATCTGGAGTTGGTCGATTTCACCGACCCCCTGTGGTGTACGCTGCTGCAGAGGGGCGCCCCAGAATTGAGAACTGTCATGTGCCTCGTCGAAAGGAGCGAAAACTGCGCGGAGGCCATGCTGCGTTCCCTGCGATCGCAACGGTGTTACGAGATATTCCCTAAGTTGGAGTTTCTTTGGGGTCTGCGACCCTTGCGAAGTGCCGCCAACTTTGGTCGTCAGCAGCCTTGGCCCGAGGAACTGCAGAGACTGACCATTGTGGGAGACTACAACCAAAGTGGTGAAAATGCACCTTTCAGAGGCAATGTGAAAATTGTCAATTGGAACGAAGCTGAGGCAGAGACGATCAAGCGAAGACTCAAGGAAGAGTGGCACTACTTTCCGTTCCTAAGCGCTCGTGAAGCGGAGATGGTGGACTACTAATTTACAGTGGTATCGACTACCTACCTATATTGTGGTTGGACAGTCATGCAGTGACTAACTTGTTAGATAGGTACCTACATAGGTACGTACACTGATGTCCTACCAGCTTCTCTGAAAGTTCACACATGTGAGTGATGACTCTATTCCATTCAGGGAAACCATATAATTTAATCCAATTGAAATTTACTTGTATGATTTAGGCAAATTTAGTTCAAATTAATGTAACTCAAATTATGCAGTATGAATTGCGCAATTCAAATCACCGTTCCGGCGGGACCAACGGCGAAGCGATTAACGAGTGGTAGAACAACGTTGCAACTACACAACTTTAGCTCTGGATGCCCCTAGAACATAACGCTGGGCGCAGCTGGTACAAACACTCCCCTAGCAAGTTTTAAACTTGCCATTGTACCGATAGAACAGACCTTGTTTCACGCAGTTCTGCGTTTCTATCCGGCGCCGCACACCGTAAACGTAAACGAGAGAACCCTAGTTGACTGACACGTGCGCTCTGCCATGCCAGAGTACCAGGCATTGTAGAGTGGCAGATAGCGCATTTCTCGTGCTGTTTGCATGCCGCCGCTGTCTGCGACGCGCAGTGTTATCTTAACTCGGATCCATTAGTCATGACGTTTCCTGCTGAAATCGCTGACAAAATCCTTGCTCACTTGCCGATTGGTGAGAAATTCCGTCTCAGAGCGGTTTGCACCAAATGGGACGAAATTGTGTGGAAGCAGTTGTCCAAACCGCAGGGACAATTGGTGGGAATCGAGGTAGTCACATCTGTCTCTGCAACAAGCTTTCAACTCAATCATACTTTGGTTCAGAGCTTGTTCCTGTGCCATGACAGTGCAATGGATAGGATTCTTAATCGGAATCCCCGCAGATTTGACTTGATAAAACTGTCAATGCACGGGGACGCTTTGTGGACCTCCCAACTGAAAGGGTGCAAGCGGCGTCTGGAGGCTTTTCTACGCGCCTACGGCCATTTGATCGGTGAGATGGTGGTTAGCGTCGAGAAGGATCCCACCGTCAATGAGGAAATCTCTCCCGACGATCTAGAACGGGTAGCCGACGCTGTCGCCGAAAGGTTCTCAGATGGAACTGACGGGCCGCGTAGTCTGAAGCTGTTCTGCGTACCGGGTCCTTTAATCTCGATGCTGACTCGGCTCATGACCATTCAGTCTCTGAGACATGTCAACTTGACGGCCCATGTCGGCAAAGATGTCATACCATGCGCATTCGAATGGAAGTGCCCAGAAGTAGGCCAGCAGTCAGTGGCTCCCAATTTGGAAGAGTTCAGCTACGTGTTGTCCTTCGCCCCACCCACCACTACTCACTTGGAAGACATCAGGACGCTCAGCCAAGTCCTCTGCGGCTGTCCCAAACTCCAGCGGCTCAGATGGGTGGACGCCATGCACACTCCGGCAGATGAACTAAACCCTACATTCTGGAAGACTCTGCGGCATCTGGCATTGGCCAGCTTCAGCAACAATTTTGGGCGTCTCCTACTGAAGAGAGGCGCTCCGGAGCTGCGAAGCATCGTCTGCCTTGCCGGCAGAGGCGACGCGACGCGGCTATTCCTGAGGTGCCTGAGGCGCCGGCAACAAGATCCGGGATGTTTCGAGAAGTTCTCCAAGCTGGAGTTGTTTTGGGGTCTGGGACCCCTTCGAGGTGTCGATGGCTTCAGCCTTCAGCAGCCTTGGCCTGAGAGACTCCAGAGACTGACCATCGTGGGAGACTATGACAAAAGTGGGGAAGACGCGCCTTTCAGAGGCAATGTGAAAATTGTCAATTGGAACGAAGCTGAGGCAGAGACGATCAAGCAAAGACTCAAGGCAGAGTGGCACTACGATCCGTTTTTGAGCGCCCGTGAAGCGGATATGGTATGGTAGACTATTAGTTTCAGTGGTATCACCCTACACATGACATTTTGACATTTATATTGATGAGGGATGTTGCACGAGAACGCCCAGATTATGTCCTTCCAATTGCATTGAAAATGGATTGATGCGACACAGTTTGCGCTACACAGCATCCAATACGACCAACTGAGAGTAACTCGAAGCCGGAGTTAAAACAAGGGAAACGTGCAGGAGAACCTGCAGCGAAGCACTCCGACCAGAACGGGAGAAAGCAGACCGCCACTCACTTATCATGAGAAATAAGGCCGATTTCCGCCCAAAGATTCTCCACAGATTCCGCCGGCGCGCGAGTTTCAGAATACGCATATTCACTCCAGCTCCACTTACAAGGACCGGCCGGCGCGGCAGAACTCCACCGAAATCCTGTAGACCAGGCCGAATTGAGTACAAAATGCGCCATTTCGCTTCGATTCAACCAGTGGCCGGCAACTAAGATTCGGGGCTGCGCCAATCGCAGACTCGCCTTGCCATTTTGGACGGGAAGAATTGGCAATTCAAATGCTTACTTTACCACGCCGTCTTTCCGCACTGCATTTCCTTCCATTCAGAAGTTTGAATGCGCGCGCAAATTCAAGTTACAACATAGTTTGAGGAGAGTACGGTAGAAGTTGCATTCAAATTTGAATTTCGGCATTAGGAAAGTGGCTGTTTGAAGGCAAAATCGACACAAAATGGAGACACCAATAGCGAATTCGCGTTCCTCGCCGCGAAATACCCTAGAAATGACACTTCAACAGTACAATCACCACACTTTCAGTTTCGTTGACGTAGGGCCACGGTAGGTCGATTTTCGGCCAAAACACGCGAATCTTGATCCGAAACGCCAAAAAAACGCCAGATTCGGCATTAGCGACCTCGAAAGCACCGGGATCGACTCCAACATTGATTTTGACCACCCGGGTGGAAATTCGAATTTTGGACGCGCCCGGGGTACGGTAGCCGAAAAAATATTTTTAAAAATCGATTCCGGATCAGTTTTCAACGGGGAATCGCGTGGTGCAGTCCATTTGGCCATAAATCGTCTCAATCGGGCGCTAAAACGGCCGAAAGTCAAAAATTGGAATTTTCGACCCCCAATGGAGACCCGTTGCCAAATCAGAACTCAAGATTTCCGCGGCGGATTTCAGAGATTTTGGTCTTAAACGAAAGAGAACATGATAATCGTGCCGATTGGAAATATCTGGCCGGATCCAACAACTCCCTGATTTACTAGGATTTTTTAAAGGCAAATTATTGTCAAAAAACCACTTTCGGCTACCGAACCCGAGAACGCGTCGACCTAGATGTTCGGGATTTGTTTTCCGCAAGACCTCTCGTCGACGGCTATAACATATCCAAAGGATGTCAAATTCGGCTCACTACTCAAAACAGTAGAGCTTACTGAACACCCTCCCAGCAAGTAAATTTTCAAATTTTGAATTCTTCTCGAAATTTTCCCACTACGCGAAAAAAATGAAGGTCCGTCCACACCTACTATCCCTCGAGAGCTATCGATTAAAAAAAACCCCGTCCAAATCGGATGAACCACGCGCGAGAAATCTTGGGGCAAAAAAGTTAGTCGGTAGCAGCTCCACTATAGCACTCCGCCCCTTTTGGGGTCGGAGTGCTAACAACCATATCAGTATTGCAGTGCCGGAACTCGTACCACACTTGACGCCAGCTTTCGTACTACAGAAGCGTGCCGGTACTGGTACCACAAATATCGTCGTTTATCGGCGGCAGTATCATTCTCGTCGGCTTAACTAGCGCACCTCTTGAAGTGGGCCAGAATGGCCATCTTCTGTAAGAATCCTTCTTTTTCACACGTGTCACAGATGAAGTGATGAGTTCCACTTCGGAACAGCTCCTGCCCATGAACTACCGTCAAGTGGGCAGGCAGGTAGCGTTTGGACGCGCCGCAGATGTCGCACACGAGCGTAGGTGTGTTGGACGGAACGCCGTGCTTGAGAGCCATGTGAGGGTGAAGTTTCCAGGTGGTTGCAACTCCACAGATATCGCAGATCCTCTCCTTGAGCTTGCGCGTAGGATAGTGGTAGTGGCGGTGAAGCATGTGATTTGCCAGTGACACTTGTTCCAGCCGGATATCGCACTGGTCGCAGACTGCACTGCAACTCTGATGTAGACCAGAACAGGGCTTGCGCACTCCAGAGAAAGACAAGAGCTGATTGCAAGTGGCGCAGTGGCATTCCGTTTTCAGTCCAGATAGGTGCCGTGGACTCTGCATGTGACCAAGCGCAATCGGCACGAACTCGCAACGGTCACCATCGCACTGGAAAGCCTTCAGCATGAAGTGGAGTCAATGCATATGCTTCGCCAGGTCACATGTACGAGCAAACCGTGTCAAGCACACGTCGCATTGACGTGGTGCTCCCAAAGTAGACTGGAAGGGCCTCAGCGACCCGTGATGTCGATAGATATGAGTCACCATAGACGGTACAGAAGAGTACTGCGCCGAGCACACATCACACTGGCGTGTTGTGCTCCATTCAGCAGGCCGATCGGGGCTCAGCATCAGATGACGCCGGTGGAAGTGTTTCACCATGTCACCTGTGCGAGCACACTGGGAAGGGCACATATCGCACTGGCGTGGCCAAACATTCTGCGACAGGTGACATTGGTATATGTGCTTCGCCATGTCCGTTTTATTGGCAACATGGTAAGAGTACACATCGCACTGGCGTCGCCAAGTACTCTGCGACAGGTGACGTTGGTAGATGTGGCTCGCCATGTTGGCTGTGCGAGCAAACTGGGAAGAGCATACATCGCACCGGCGTGGCAGAGGCTTCAGCGACACCGACAGGTGACGTTGATAGATGTGGCTCGCCATGTTGGCTGCGCGAGCAAACTGGGAAGAGCATACATCGCACTGGCGTGGCAGAGGCTTCAACGGCACCGACAGGTGACACTTGTAGATGTGGCTCGCCATAGAAAACCCAGAGGAACACCGCGTCGAACACGCGTCGCACTGGTGTCGTACTATCCGTGTAGAAGCTGACAGCATTGGCTTCAGGTTCCAGTGGTGCTTGCAGATGTGACTCACCATGGAACGACGCATGGCCCTAGACTGGGCCCAGCGTAACACTCCACAGTCATCACAGATCGGCATTTCTTCTCGGGTACGATTCGGTCGCCGTGTAGAGACATGGCATGCGAGATCGCGTTTGTGCGCCATAGACCCTGCAGTAGTCGCAGACGAATGGCTCTTTCGACGTTCCAGAGTGTATTCCAGATATGTGTCCGGAAAGCGCGTCCTTGTTCGCCAAAGCCGTACCGCAGATGTCACACTGCCACAAGAACGAGTCCCCGGACGTACTGCAGTGAATCCTGGACGCGTGATCCGACAGCGCGTCTCTGCTCGTCACGAGTCGATCGCAGGCGTCGCACTGCCACCAATGTCCAGTCTTCATTTCTGGTGTCGAATCAATTACCGAAGTAATTGCGACCGCAAACACCTCAAGAACAGTCGCGCCCTTTACATCTCGATAGACGGTGAGACAAAAGCTCGCCTCGTCAGATGGCGTGGGATAATCGTCCATAACGGTGATAGGATCGCACGATAAGCGGTGCATTGGGCCCCACCTGTAACCCTGCGTGTGCCGCCGGCGGGCGTCGCTGCTGACCCATTATTGACTCGATTGTCCGAATCTGCTAGACGCATCGCATGATGCCAGCGTCTGGGTCTCGATGAGGTTCACTAGACCAAGTTTGGCATGTAAAGCAAGCAGAAGGGCAGAGATACCACTGTGAGTCACGTATGAGAATAGACAGAGTTACAATGCTAATCGTTATCAGAGCCAATCATCGTCATTATCCTTCTCTACG
>JASAMZ010006657.1:0-23339 GCA_030248115.1 Linhomoeus sp. GSCO2_2 | reverse complement strand
AAGAACATGGCGAAGGGAGTTGTCTTGATTGTTCTCGACCATTCCAAGTTCCGCTTCATGACGATAGCCGACAGTTCTGTCGGCCAGTCGTGCCGCCCTGACGCTCTCATCCAACACCCTATTCTCGCTTGAAGAACCCCGTTCGCCCGCTCGATTAGACCATTTGTTTCCGGGTGGCGAGGTCGCGAAGCTATGAGCTTGATGGAGGGGGAAGTCGTTCTGTATCATCGTCTTGAGCTCGGCATTCACAAATTCTTTGCCTAAAGGTCGCCCCTGTTCACAGCAACACTTTGCTCGGTGAATTGTCAGTCTCACCTCTGTCGTGTTGGATAATCTTGCAGGCCCCATACAGGCAGAGCATCTGGCGGATAGCCGGTGCGACTTCGGCAGCCGTTTTGCTTTTCAGTGGAACCGCAAAAGTGAACTTCGACAGATGATCTTTTGCGTGGAAAACCCATTTGTAGCCGTCGTGCTCGTGAGGCGTCATATCAAACAGATCAATTCCGACACGTTCCCAGATACCTTTCGCAACAATGGGCTTCCCCACAGGCGCCTTTGCAATAGCGCGCTTACCCTGAATTCACAGACTGGACTCTCAAAGAGTACATACGACTCGCAATTATGTACCATCAAAATAATCTCACTCGGCAAATCTCGCAATCGGCGATGTAGCTCTGCACAGGCTCTGTTGGCACGCAGGCATACTGCGAAGCTATCGCTTCGACGACCGCATCTCTGCCAGGGTGATTCGCGTCGTCGTGAAAACGCCGCAATATTTCCGGAAGCTTTGACAGAATTAGCACTGGTTTGTCGCTTCTTTTCAGAAGAATTGTCGACGTGACAGGACACAGCTTGAAATTGGCGCGCAAACGACACCGCCACGATGGATTTGTACCGTCAACTTGGCCGTGAGAACTTAGCACCTTCTTCCACAACGAGTACTCATCCTCGTCAGCTGGCACACGAAACTTCGGCTCGCATGGCAAACGACGCAAGTGACACGCGACAAACGGCAGACTACAACAGCGCAAGGTTTGACTTGGCGGTGCGCGAGGTTGCTTGGCGTGATAGCGATCACCACTAAAATAGATGATGTGATGTGCAAAGATTATTACCAGAGAAGGGGAGGGGGGGGGGGGGCGGCGCGGCGCCGCGCGGCGGGGGGGGGGGGGGGGGTGGGGGGCTGACGAGTCTAGACAGGCGGCGGGAGGGAGGAGGATGCGCAGCGCGCAGCGAGATTGCACTTCTTCCGGGATTTGGTGCAATCGGCTGTTTTCCAGCGAAGATTGCGCTTCTCCCTGGATTGCACTTCCTCCTACGACATATATACGTAAATATAGGAGTGTAGGCTCAATGTCACACGGGACGACCGAGGTCTGCATTGGGCTCCGACTGCTATCGCCCAGCGTCGGAGGAGTGGATGGCATTCGTTCCCTTCAATGTCTTCTTGGCGCTGGCAGCGGCCTTCCGAACTGCGTCGACCAAGGGCTTGGCTATTCCCCTGAAGGCGGCCCTGAACTTCTGCGTGAAAGCCACGTAGAAGACGATTCCCAGGGAGCTATTGGCGTCGAAGGCGAACTGGTAGACGACCCTGGCCCAGGTCACCCAGTGCCAGTAGAGGTGACTGTAGAGCGGGCTGGCTTCCTCCAGCAGTCCCCGAAACACTAGCCAGTCCGCCAGCCACTTGAAGCAGACGACCAGGTCGCAGGCAGAGATCACCAAACAGCAGATGGTGTTGAGCCCCGTCGAGCCCAGCATGAGACCCAGATGGCGCCGGACCATGGCTCGCCGCTGGGCCAGCGTTTCCTGAAGCCGACAACTGCTGAAAGAAGCGCATAGGCGTATCAGCGTCGAGACTAACCTCGCCCATCTGAACCCCCTGCGTCCCAGAGGCCCAATTGACATAGTTGCGGCGGAACTGAACGATATAGTACAACTGGGCCGTGAAGAGACCCAGAATGAGCAGGGTGTGGCCTGCGCAGGTGATAACTGGTGCGATGACGCGCCAGGGGTACCAGCCTCCCATCGAGATCGCCGCTTGCACTGGCGGGATGCTCAGCATCGCGTAGTAGACGAAGGTGACAGAGAAGCATGCGAGCATCAGAGCAAAAGGGCGTTCGGTGGCCTTGCTACTGTAGGAGATCTTCAGGGTAGCCGCGCGCTCTCTGGCTAACAGCAGCTGGGAGATTTGGTTGGTCGCCAGTAGGGGGTTCGTGAGCAGCCACTTGGCCAGCTCTATCAGATGTGGCAGTGTCACGGAGCAGCCGTACATCCACCAGCCCATGGCCTTCAGCAGTCCACTGGAGGTGAGCAGGCTGGCTAGGGAGTTGGCCAGATCCGTGAGGATCTCGACCGTGTGGAAGTGCTTCACGGGGTTGATCTCGCTCTTGTCCTCTCTGAAGGCTCTGTGGACCAGCACAAGTGACAGAAGGCCTCCCACGAGGCCCAGAGGACTGGCCACCCACACGTCCCACCACTGAATCACATAGTAGTAGGCGGTGACGTCGACACGCCTGCGCCCCAGCCTTCTGTAGTGGGCCAACTGGGCCAGCAGAATCTCGAAGTTAAAGAAGGGGCAGTGGCGCGTGGCGCTGGCGCACGTCATCCATCTGTTGCGCGCAAGGGTGACCATGCCCTCTTCCTCGCCCGGGCGCGGCTTCCGTGTGGTTAGTCTTGTCCACGTTTTGTAGAAGCGATCCCAGGCGTGTTGGCTCCGCCGCCAGTCGTCTCTGGGCGCCATGCACTCTGTAGATGAAGAAGTTGAAAATGGGGTTCAACAGCATGATGATAAGAGCCCAGACGTCCAATGGAGCGTAGAATCGCTTGAAGAGGTCCCAGTAGAACCCTGAGGAAAAGTCAGATAGTTTAACTTGGCAAATACACACATGTAGTATTGCGTGCGCAGCATTACAATTGCATCGAAGCTAAGAGACCCGATAGAGGGGATTCACTGGGAGATTCACGGCAGTCGCACTCAGCTCACCAATAGCGCTCACGGTCTGTGGCACTCCATAGAAGACGGTGGTGCAGAGGGCGCTGATTCCAGTTGTGATGATCAGCTTCCGCTGAAACGACAGCTGCCCATTCTGTGGCTCCGAGTGATGGCTTGAGCCGACGCCACCATGTGTGCGACAGTGATAGACGACGACCACGAGTGCGTAAACACCGACGCTGCCCATGACGCTGGCTATGCGGATGGCCATGCGCGCAGCGTTCTGAATGTAATTATCTCTTCTCTGCGCCACAGCGCAGCGTGTGCATGCCTGTGTCACAGACAATGGCCTCTTTCAGGCAATCGCCGTCTAGGCGGCTATTGCTTGGCGGATCAGGCGCAGACGTCTTAGCGGGCATTGCCTGATGCGTGAGAATGATTCTATTATCAAAGAAAGCTAGGCGGTTTCTTTTCAGTGGAAACACCCTGCAACGAACCGAACCTCATCTTTGATGTGGGCCATCTCAGTGTAGCAGATATTTCGCTGGTCCTTTTCAGTGTAGCCAAGGACGGAAACAACAGAGTAGGCGGCTTGCGCAACGACGATGACGTATGTAAAGCCGACCACTCTGTACGCGTATCCTTGACTGAAGCTGATGTAGCGCATCGGAATCAGGACGGCCAGAAGTCGGTCGATCGAGACGACGAGCATCATGAATGCCTGTGCCTCCGAGGAAATATTCCACAGGAATACGTGCGGTGACAACATGCAGAATCGCCGACTGACGAGGTCGTTGATACCACCAGCCGCCCACCAGCTCAGGCGCCAGACTCCTACGAATTTCTTCGCCTGACCTCAGTTGGACGACACCCGACCAGGGGTGACCATAGAAACTGATTTAGTTTCAGTTTCAGTTTCAGTATCAGAACCAGTTTTCTTCCTAGTTTCAGTTTCAGTTTCAGTTTCAGTAAAGAATTTTCTTGAGTTTCAGTTTCAGTTACCGTAAATTCTCTAATAAACGGACACTCTCTAATTGACGGGCACTCTCCAATAGACGGGCAGGGTAGGCACCCTTCGCGAAAATAAACGGGCACTCTCCAATTAACGGGCATGCCCGTTTGTTGGAATTAGACACTGACTTCCTAAAGGCAACCGTGCAACTTAGAACACCAAGTTTCGCAACCTGAAGACGTGATTGAGCTTCGTAAGAGATGCACTGGCCATGAAAACTCCACAGAAAGGAGAGAATTCAGTTTACTTAAGCCATAAACTGAAGTTTGGTGCTGCTTTGCATGCATTTGTTGACGCGCTGACGACCTTTCAAGCGAATGTTGGACCTGGCCACATGGTTTGAAATAATAAACGGGCACTCTCTAATTGACGGGCACTCTCCAATAAACGGGCAGGGTAGACACCTCTCGAAACAATAGACGGGCCGCCCGTCTATTAGAGAATTTACGGTACTGAAACTGAGTTTCAGTATTAAGTACGCTGTTCGCGGCTGTAAAGCGCACGTTCAATCTCGCATGGATGCGTTGCTGCGTTGCTGATACCATACATAAGGTGCATTCAAAAGTTGTTTCGTCATTGTCAATCAAGCAAAGTGCCGAATCAACCTAAGATGAACCAAACATACGCCTCAAACACTGAAACTGAAACTGAAACTAGTTTCAGTAGTGTGCACTGAAACCAGTTTCAGTATTGCACTAATACTGATTCCTTTTGTGGAGTTTCGGTTTCAGCTTCAATTTCAATATGGCTGACCATTTTAGTTTCAGTTTCAGTATCAGTATATTTATAGAAACTGAAACTGAAACTGAAAATAGTTTCAGTTTCTATGGTCACCCCTGCACCCGACGAGAGCTCAGCGTGCGTGCGTCCGTGCGTCCGTGCGTCCGTCCGTCACGCACTCAGATCTCGGCGTTGGAAAGCTGCAGAGAGTCGATCTTGGGCTCCATGGATCAGTATCGACTCACTGATCAGATCGCTTTCCCATAGTCGAGACTCAAAAAATTTGAATTTCGCGAGTTACAGTAACCCAGAGGTCGAAACGCAGAACCGATCTAACTCGTTAGTCTTACATCGTAGAGCGACAATCGACACGTCAGGTGGATGCTAATGACGTGTTCTTTCATTCGACATCAACAATTATCTTAATTACGCTAACACGCACCACGGTAGACGACATTCTCCTAAAATCGTTCTAACTCGCTTACCTTGTGTCGTAGAGAGACGATCTCGAGCTCATTGGATAGCTCTCGACTCACTGAATATTTGCCTTCCCATTGGTCGAAACTAAATGTTTTGTGTTTTGCGAGTTACAGTGACCCAAGGGTCCAAAACACGAAACAGTTTTAACTCGACGTCAGCTGGAAGCTCAAAAGGGGAAGGGGGAGTATGGCCGCTCCGAACACGACGATGTACCTATGGCCGATTAACGTGTAAAGTATAGGCAGACTCGCCCCCTCTTTTCCCTCCTTTCTCCCCATCCCTAGAGGGGGAGTATGGCCGTTTCAGCGTGCAACGTATATTCGCTCGCTTTCGCTGGTGGCGTTTTTCAGTTCGAAATCGTAAAACTGCGCAAAGCGGACTCCCCTGGGAAGTAGACTTCTCACCGGCACCCTGTAGGTATTAGTGGCGACCTTGTTCAAAGAGGCCACCGATTGGTCCACGTACAACGTGGCCATGTACGGATTCTATAACGGAGACTTACACACCTTATGAATGAAACACAGACTGCTCGAGTAAAATTCTATCCATAAGGGGGAGAGGTAAAGACGCAACACACAACACACGTTACGCGCAAAGGGATATTCTGCGTTAAAACGCACAGAATTTGGCCAATTTGCCTGCCAGATCTCGTAGGCGCCTGTATTATAATAGGACAGCCCCCTCGCGTAGTGATACTCGATTGTTTTAATCATTAAATAACTAATAAATGGCGACGAATGGGCGTATTTATACTCGCCTTTGCAAGAGATTCCTAGCTTTTGCCAGGTTATCAAGGCTAATTATTGGCACATTGCCAAGATTTCTAGGTCACACCTATGATTAACGAGCGTAAATCTGACCAATCACAGAGCCCCGAGCCAGTCAACCGACCAATCAGCGCTGCGCAGAAGACGCTAGAGGTCAAATGACCGTCCGAAAATGCTATTTCCGGTCAGCAAAGCATGGTTATTGGAGCATCAGATACCCCTCTCAGATTGGTAAAAGCACCCATTGCCTCAAAGATCGCGTTAAGGGTGGTCACAAGCGGCATTTTTACGGCGAATTTCTGAACAAGTCTCTTTTAAAAAGCGGAGAGGGTTTGAGCTTTGTACTTGTACTGAGCTTGTAGCGAGGCCCTTTCCGTGTTCGTGTAACCTCTCGAGTCTTCTCACGACCTCTCTTATTGAAGTGGTCTTGCTACGCAACATTGGGGTCGCCCGGGTTTAATTCTTTACAGCAAGAAAATGTGTTTTAAAAACTACAATTTAAAAAAAGCCACGCCAGGAACTTTAGTTTTGGACGCGTTTTGGCTACTGTAGCGCTATGTTTAAACTTTTGAACCTTTTTGTTGTTAGATTCGTGCTCAGAAGCTCGAGCGCTTCATTTTGATATGCGATTTGACCAAATTCGGTCAACTTTTGTCTTAAAATGGACCCCACTTTGGGATACTGTAGCGCTCGAATTTGAAAACTTGTTTTAGTTTCGACTACTTAGAAGCTAGAGGAGTCCGCGGGCTACTCGACGATGTCTCAAACTCCTTCCTACGACGTCAGGCGAGCGAGTTATAGAGCCTGCGACTATGCCAAAATTACCACTTTCTGACGCGTTTTGGTTACTGTAGCGCTCTGCTTAAACTTTTGAAACTTTCAGTTGTCGAATTCGTGCTCAGGAGCTCGAGCGCTTCATTTTCATGTGCGATTTGACTAGGTTCGGACAAGTTTTGTCTTAAAATGGACCCCACTTTGAGATACTGTAGCGCGCGATTTTGAAAACGTATTTTGGTTTCGACTACTCAGATGGCTAGAGGAGTCCGCAGGCTACTCGACGATGTCTCAAACTCCACCCTACGACGTCGGACGAGCGAGTTATTAAGCCCGAAGCGAGCGTGACCCACGTACGCACGTACGCACGTACGTACGTACGTACGTACGTACGTACGTACGTACGCACGCAGAGCTCTTGATAGGGTTCGCCCGGCTGAGGCCGGGCGAAAAAATGGGCTCGAATGAGTGATTTTAAGTGATTTATTTTTAGCTTATATATGGATTTTGAAGGGGAATGCGTAAAATACGACTTCCGTGCGGGACCCTGCGATATTTGAATTCGGCGGGCTACCGTAATTCGTCGTTTTTGACGCGATATTTGAATTCGGCGGGCTACCGTAATTCGGCCATAGTCCCCCTCTAGGCCGATTCGGGCGCTAGGCTATACTTTACACGCTGAAACGGCCATACTCCCCCTCTAGGGATGGAAAGAAAGGAGGGAAAAAAGGGGGCGAGTCTGCCTATACTTTACACGTTAATCGGCCATAGGTACATCGTCGAGTTTGGAGCGGCCATACTCCCCCTTCCCCTTTTAGCTCTCAACATGCTCTTATATGCGACAATATAAAATTTTAATTACTAAAGCACGGACCGCGGGCAACGACATTTTTTAGTTTTGCGCTGGGATGGCTCGGAATTGTTCGTGTTGCGACTACAGCGCTCTGTTATGCTCTGTCAACTGTTTGTCAAGACTTTGACAAGTGCTTGTAACTTTCTATACAGCAGAGCGTGAAAGAGGGGTCTTCTGGTCTATACAATACCCTCTTGCGACGGGGGAGCTCATGAATCGGAGCAATGCGGGCGGCGAGTTCTCGCACTCTGCAAAAAGATCGCAAGTCTGTACCTACAATGTCGGTCAGAATACAAACTCAACTTTTTTTAATACCAGGGCTTCTCTGTTCTACAACCCTAGAAGGGCTGATGATAGTTGATGCACTGAAGACGTAGCCCCCCCCCCTCCCCCCACCCTGTTGTACACCACTGTCCTCCCTACCTCACCCCCGCCGTTCAAACTTTGAAAAAATTTACTGTTCTGAACTAAAATCATGCTTTCGAGTTCGCTGTGTGTGAGATGTCAACTATAAAAACTTCAACAACAACACAACTTTTTTCGCTTTCACTTCAACAAGCTGTTTTAAAAAAGTTGAGTTGTTTTATTAATACAGAGTGGTTTGTGAGTATTTTAAAGTGGAAGAGTAAAAGAGTGGATACTTTTGTAAAGGATTTCGAAGCCTTTCCGATATGACGCGCGCCCGACCGGAGTCCACTATTCATGCGCTACTTCTGACGCGCTCCTTTCTGAGGGGTTCTTGCAGGGCAACATTGGGATCGCCCGGGATTAATTTTTTGAGCAAGACACACGCATTTCTGAGCGGTTGTTGCAAGGCAACATTGGGATCGCCCGGGATTAATTTTTTTAGCAGACAAAGTTGTTCGTACGGCAAGCGTTAAAAACAAAAGTATTTCTTTAGGAATGACCGCTCAACAACTGCCTCAACGTAAGCGTTCAAACGGTCGAACGAATGCCGCTCTACAACGTACGACGAGCGAGTTAGAGCCGATTTGCTGTTTAAACCTTTGAGTTACTGTAGCTCGCGATATTCAAACTTTTGAATCTCGACTTCTCTTAAAGGAATGAGCAGTGTGCCGAAACCTATTCAACGTGCTCAAGATCGTCTCTCTACGACGAAAGACGAGCGAGTTAGAGAAGTTTTGCGTTTTGAACCGTTGGGTTACTGTAGCTCGCGATATTCAAACTTTTGAGTTTCGACCAATAGAAGAACAAATGATCAGTGAGTCAAGAGCTATCCAGCAACTCAAGATCGTCTCTCTACGACGCACGCTGAGCGAGTTAGAGCGATTTCTAAGCTAAAAACGCGAGAATGTCGCTTTTCGCGGTGCGTGTTTGCGTAATTAAGAAAATTTTTAATGCCAAGTGAAATAGCACGTCGAGACCTTTTAGTTGAGCTATCGCACGCCGCTCTACGACGTAAGACGAGCGTGTTAGAGCCGTTTTGCGTTTTGGACTATTGGATTACTGTAGCGCGCGCAATTCAAACTTTTGAATTTCGACTTCTTTTAACGCAATTGTCAGTGTGCCGAAACCTGTTCAGCGAACTCAAGATCGTCTCTCTATGACGAAAGACGAGCGAGTTAGATAAGTTTCGCCTTTTAAACCTTTGGGTTACTGTAGCTCCCGAAATTCAAACTTTTGAGTTTCGACCAATGGAAGAACAAATGATCAGTGAGTCGAGAGCTATCCAACCAACCCAAGATCGTCTCCCTACGACGCACGCTGAGCGAGTTAGGGCGATTTCTGCGCTAAAAACGCGAGAATACCGCTTTTCGTGGTGCGTGTTTGCGTAATTAAGAAAACTTTTGATGCCAAACGAAAGAGCACGTCGAGACGTTTTAGTTGACCTATCGCGCGCCGCTCTACGACGTAAGACGAGCGAGTTAGAGCCGTTTTCAGTTTTGACCTTCGGGTTACTGTAGCGCGCGTAATTCAAACTTTTGAATTTCGAAACCTCTTAGCGCAATTCTCAGTGAGTCGAGACCTATCCATAAAGCCCAAGATCTCCTTCCTACGACGTTCCAACGTCGAGATCTGAGAGCGTGACGAACGGACGAACGAACGAACGAACGCACGCACGCACGATAAGCTCTCGTAGGGGTTCGCCCGGCTGAGGCCGGGCGAAAAAATGCTTTGTTTGAGAGCTTCATAAACTATGATCGACTACGATTGAGCGTAAAGCTTCATAAACTGTGCGAATACGCACACCTGCAATGAGGGTGGCCAGTCCAAGAGAAGCGTCAGCCAGCGCAAGAGCCCCGATGACGATGTACTCCTTGAGCTCACGCAGTGCCGAGTGAAAGGCGATCGTGGCAAGCAATAGACCGTTGGTCCCGAATAGAATGGCGCCTGTGACGATGTAGAGCGAGTGGCTCAGCAGCCATGCAGAGGTGATCTCGACGCGCTGGGCGATGCTTGAGTCTTGATTGAGACTCGACACGTTGTTGACCATCATTCTGTTCGCTTCTTTTGGTGAGTGACGATTGCTGCTATTGTTACAACCCCACGGGTGTTCAGAGAGACAAAGAAAGCGTCTCGGTAACCACCGAAGGAGGTTGACTTTGAAGAGGTTTCTCGGACAACCCCAGGTATCTGTTGGTACGGTAGCCTAGAAGTTACGAGAATAGCTCTGGCTAAAGACAATTAGTTGAGCCGAGCTCTCTGCTGTTCTGAGATTGTGTCGGTTATCCCCTGAGGCGCGAACGCAGAGGCGCAGCTGAAAAGATTTGTTCGTAAGATCATCGCATGTGGACTTGCCGTCTGCAATTATTCGCAGTGGGAAAATTGACTTGGTACTAGGTAATTTGACAACGGTATTCCCACCTGCCCCCTTTGACGTCAATCTCGACTCGGTAGGAGAATAATTGTTGTCCAGCTGACCATTTTTAAGAAAGACTGGGCAGCTAAGCAAGAATGCACCCACATCTAACTCTTTGCTGCCCGATTCAACGTGTCAGACTAGTCTGACTTCTCGCTCCACAGTTTCGATAGTGGGAGCAGCAGACTCCCAGGTCTGAGGGTCTCCAATGTCACGTTTAGCGAGCTCAGCCCTTCATTGTGCAATCGATCGACTGATGTTCGACTGATGTTGATGTTGACAATCGACTGATGTTGAGCTCCGACAGCCGCGACGTCGTCAGGGTTTTAGTGAATCTGTAAGCGGGGACCGGGGTACACTATTTCCCGTATTTGTGGACGTGGACCTGGACCCATTTGGGGGTCGCTTTGGGGCAACCTTTGGGGTCGCAACATGGCCACTTGTTGGGAGGCGTCTCCACCACTATCGACAGGTATGTACGCGAGCTGGTAGACCTCAAAATGCTGGAAAACCTGATGGTGGTGGGGAAGCAGTGTACCCAGAGCTGGGTGAAGTGCACCACGGCTTGATTGCTCGTGTTGCGCTCTTTGTGCTCTGTCAAATGCTTGTCAAAACTTTGACAAGTTTTTGTCACGTTGCTTGAAAGAGGGATCTTCTTGCTCTAAAAGCCAAATCCCTGGCGAAATCAATACTGCTATGCAATACCCTCTTGCGAAGGGGAAGCTCGTGAAGCGGAGCAATACGGGCGATGAGCTCACGCACTCTCTGCAGAAAGAACGCAACTCTTTGCAATGTCAGTCAGAATACAAACTCAACTTAATACCGGAGCTTGTCTAGTGTGTTGAAAACAATGCTAGCAAAGCAATGCGAACAGCAGATTGGTGGTCTAGATGTCAAATATATGTATAATCAATACCGGCATTTCTGATTGGAGCAGAATCATGCCGGGACTGGAAATAGTTCAGTTCTACTAAGCCGCCATTGATAATCAGGGCAGAAACAAGACCGGCATTTGTCAACTAACAAGAGCGGGTTATTATTGTGGGTCTCTAATGAATGCCATTATTGTTATCATTGAGAAGGCCAGCCTTGATTGGCAAGGTTGGTAAATGAGGGCAGTTTTCGCGCATGCATTATATTCTGCCCAGATAGCATACAGTAGCAACAGAATGGGGTTTTCCGCTTAAGCGTCCCCTCCATCTAGCAAAACGTCAGTACATTCTGCTGTGAAACAGACGACCTTCTACGTTTTACAATTGTAGGAAGAGAGACTTCTAGTTTAGTCCGTGCTTCTTCCTCAGGTGGGCTCTCATCAGCACTCCGACTCTGAAGAGCATTCCACAAAGGTTGCACTCGTAGTGAGCGGCGCCCGTGTGTCGGGTGGTGTGCCAAAGGAGGGTGGATCTCGTCTTGAACTTCTCCCCACAGTCCTCGCACTGGTAGTTTCTCCCTACGTGATTGGCCCTCACGTGCTGCCTGAAAAGGATTAGAAAGAATCTGCTGTTTCATTCCATAATGGATATTGGAGAAATCCTATGCCATCAGGAATTCGGAACATCCGTCAAATCCATGGATTGATAGAAATGCAGCGGTGTTTTACTAGTGAGCCCCCCTGGGAAATCTTGCATGCCAGAAGTCATGCAAGATGTTAGGAACAGTCACCGACTCACATCATATGACTGCGGCTGTGGTAGACCCGACCGCAGACCTCGCACTGAGCCCTTGCGGCTACGTGGTGGTTGTGGAAGTCGTGGCTGATCAAACCGCTTAGACTGTTGAATGACTTCTGACAGACGTCACAGGCCAGTTTCCTGAAATGGCTCCTGCAGAGATGGGACACACAATGAAGGGCCTGCAAAGCAATTGCAGGATAACCTTTACCTCTGCTCGTTCCTCGTCTTGTATCCATGTTGAGCTCGCTCGTGTTTCAGCCTCGTTTTGCTTATGCGAAAGCTCCGCCGGCAGGAAGCGGAGAATCGACAGAAGAACCAATCTTCGTTCAGGTGGCGATTGAAGTGTTCCCTGCAGAACCACAGTTTGACCCTGGTCTCGCCGCAGACGTCGCAGACGACCCAGCCGCTGCGCTTGACCGACGCCTCGGCCATCTCCCGCCGAGATCGACTTCGGTGGCTGAGTGAGATCTGTTTCAAGCTTGTACGACACGGCTGGCGGGAGGCGATGGAGGCGATGACGAGCGCGTCCTCCTCGTAACTCGCTCGGCCTAGTGAAGGGCAACTGTCACAGACAAAGTAGAACGGTTAGGTATGTTGTCCGAAGAAACAAGATTGGTAATTGTGATGCGTGCCAGGCTGCTATACATGTGAAGGAGAGACGGATCGGTTACCCGTCTGCCGTTTCGACTTGTCCACGTCGACGTGCCACTGCAAGTGAGCGACCATCTCGGAACGACTGATAGATAAGAAAGTATTGCCGCAGACGTCGCAGCCGACATCGACCGTGCCGATACTGCCAGCGAAGAATCACACGATTCGCAGCAACGCTATTACTGGTCTGGTTCAGGAATCGGCTATCTACACGCAGTAGAAAATGGGAATTTGAGCGATTTTGCAGTAAATGACTCAGCAGAGCACACTATTTCTCGAAGTCACAGGGGGTACATATACAACAGATACAGAAATATGCCCACGCCAATTCAGTACGTTCCGCTTGGGAATCGCACTCCTGCAGCGTGGTATGTTGATGGATCGTGACTTGGATATGATGCAGTGATGCATCGGCAATTTGTAATTTAAACGTACATCATGATGTAACTGTAGGCTGAAAGTCATTTCTTACACCGCAGAATCACGACTGGTCGCAAGCCGCAAGACACCAGCTGTTTAGTGTTGTCCGCAAAGCAACAGTGGGCCATTTTCTTTCTCCTTAGAAACGGGCCACCTTTTAAAGTCAATTGCAGGCAAAACAGAACCACCTATCGTATGGCAATCAGCCAGGCATCTACTGTAGGCCGTGCTTCTTCCTCAGGTGGGCTCTCATCAGCACTCTGACTTTGAACTTGAAGAGCATTCCACAGAGGTGGCACTCGAAGTGTGCGGCTCCCGTATGCCTGGTGGTGTGCCAGAGAAGCGTCAGTCTCGTCTTGAACTTCTCCCCACAGTCGTCGCACTGGTAGTTTCTCCCTGCGTGATTGGCCTTCACGTGCTGCCTGAAAAGCACCAAGACGAATCTATTGTTCCGTTGTGGCTAGGTACCTGTTTCCAGCCCCCCATTTGCCAGCTCTCTTGCCATAACGAATTCGCAATCGCAGCCAAGTATGCCGAGCGAAACGCAACATGAGAACACTTTCAAAGTTTCTAGCTTAGTTAGCCTAAACTTTGGAAAGGGTTTGTTCAATGGCAGGCCATTTCTCTGGTGCACCCCCTCAGAAGACTTGCACAGTCAGTCAGAAGCCTTGTATGATGACAGGAGCAGCCACCCACTCACTTCATGTAGCTTCGGCTGTGGTAGAGCCGACCGCAGACCTCGCATTGGGCCCTTGCGGCTACATGGTGGTTGTGGAAGTCGTGGCTAATCAAATTGTTTAGATGGCTGAATGACTTGTGGCAGACGTCGCAGTCAAGTTTCCTGAAACGGCCGCTTGCACAGATGTGACAAGCAATTCAGAGCCTGCAAAGCTATTGTGACGAAACGAAGGATGTAATTTATGGACCTCTGCTCGTTCTTCGTCCTGTATCCATGTTGGGTTTGCTCGTGTTTGAGCCTCGTTTTGCTGCTGCCAAAGCTCTGCCGGCACAAAGCGAAGAATCGGCAGAAGAACCAATTTTCATTGAGGTGTTTCTTGAAGTGCTCGGTGCCGAACCACAACTTCACCCTGGCCACGCCGCAGACGTCGCAAACGGCCCAACCGTCGCGTTTGATCGACTTCTCTGTCATTTCCCGCCGAGATCGACTTCGGTGGCTGAGTGAGATCTGTTTCAAGCTTGTACGACACGGCTGGCGGGAGGCGAAGGCGATGGAGGCGATGACGAGCGCGTTTTCGTTGCTCGCACGGCCTGAAGATAGGGTTGTCAACAAAAACTCCCGACGAGTTAATTTTTGTTTTTTAACCAGTTAAAAAACTAGGTGGTAGTTATTTAAATATTTTAACAGGTTTAAAAAACTCGGTTTCAGTTATTTAAGTTTTTTAAATTTCAAGCAATTAAAAAACTTGAGTAGTTTTTTAATAAAAACTAGTTTTTTAACTATATATAAACCTAGTTAACGAGGTCATGGGGGGGGGGGGGGGGGGGTACCTGCATAAAACGTGCATACAACAGATACAGAAATCGGCCCACGCCACTTGCGTTCTGCTTGGGGATCGCACACCTGCGGCGTGGTATGGTGATCGATCGCGACTTCAATTGGATACGATTCAGTCTTGCCACAGCATGCACATTGTACATACATACAGTAGGTACTCGGCCACGGCAGGTGTGCATCTATGTACAAAGTTGATTTTTGTTGATTCCCGACAAAGTTGATTCCCGACGAGTTAATTTTTGTTTTTTAACCAGTTAAAAAACTAGGTGGTAGTTATTTAAATATTTTAACAGGTTTAAAAAACTCGGTTTCAGTTATTTAAGTTTTTTAAATTTCAAGCAATTAAAAAACTTGAGTAGTTTTTTAATAAAAACTAGTTTTTTAACTGGTATGACAAAACTTGACCCAAAAATGTACTGTTGTGTCTTGTCAAATGTTCAGTACATAGTGTCAGGACACTGAATGGTACTCTGGCGGTGCCAATATAATCGAAATAGTACAGCATGTGCCATGAAATGCAAGATTTTAATAGCAGAAAATAGGCAGCCCGACCAAACTTCATAGTTAAATAACTAGTTAAAAAACTAAAAATTAAATAACTAGTTTAAATAACTAGAGCTTAGTTATTTAAGTTTTTTAACTGATTTAAATAACTAGCCTCGAGTTATTTTTTGTTTTTTAATTAAAAAACTAATTTGAATTTAGTTATTTATTTAGAGTTTTTTAATCCTCCATTGTTAAAAAACTGAAGATTAGTTTTTTAGAGTTTTTAGTTTTTTAACTCGGAGTTTTTGTTGACAACCCTACCTGAAGACAAGGGTACTGCTCCGAATTTGTCAGGCAAGAGATACAGCAGCAGGCAACCAAGCGTGTCGCTAGCTCTACTAAGGAACAATTGCCATAGATAATCTAGGACTGTCGAAGACGACAAGACAATTAATGTCAGGCGCGTCGCATACCCGTCTGTCGTTTCGATTTGTCGACGTCGAAGTGCCACTGCAAGTGTTCTACCATCTCTGGGCGACTGATGGAGATGAAAGACTTGCCGCAGACGTCGCAGCCCACGTCGACCGTCGCCATACAGCGTGTAAAACCGCACCAACGTCAACGATGGTCTGATGTAACAGAAACAGTTGAAACCGAGAAGTTGTGGGATATACTAGTACAGCGCAGCTGAGCGAGCATATACCTAGTTAACGAGGTCATGGGGGGGGGGGGGGGGGGGGGGGGTACCTGCATACAACGTGCATACAACAGATACAGAAATCGGCCCACGCCACTTGCGTTCTGCTTGGGGATCGCACACCTGCGGCGTGGTATGGTGATCGATCGCGACTTCAATTGGATACGATTCAGTCTTGCCACAGCATGCACATTGTACATACATACAGTAGGTACTCGGCCACGGCAGGTGTGCATCTATGTACAAAGTTGGGTGATTATATTGGCTTCCTTTGTAGCTTGTCACGTATTGTATGTGCCCGCAAACCGCAGAACACCAGCCGTTTTCCGCAAACTTTCAGTCAGATCACCACTCTCATTTCCTGAGAAACGGACGGCCTTTGACGTTTTGCAATTAGATAGAAGTGCAATCCATATGCCATTGCCAGCCGAATCAGCCAAGCTTTTACTGTTGTAGGCCGTGTTTCTTTCTCAGGTGAGCTCTCATCAGCACTCTGACTTTGAAGAGCATTCCGCAGATGTTGCACTCGAAGTGGGCGGCTCCCGTGTGTCTGGTGGTGTGCCAGAGAAGTGTCTTTCTCGTCTTGAACTTGAACTCACACTCGTCGCACTGGAACTTCCTCTCCACGTGATTGGCCTTCTTGTGCTGGCTGAGAATTTTATCACTGGTGCAGTGGCCCAATTGCAACTCTTTGATTTCAAACGTGACGGGAAATCATGTCAGAACAAGGTGGTAGACACGGACTTACACCATAGATGTGTAGTTCTGCAGAAGACGACCGCAGATGTCACACGCAACCCTAACCACGACGCGGTGGTGGTTGGAATTATGCGAGGCCATATCCGCTGCTCTGGTGAATGTCTTTTGGCAGGTGTCGCAGAGAAACCTTCTAAATGACAAGTCATGACAAGAAAGGATTCTTCAATTTTTCAAGCGCATCTTCAAGCACATTACTTCTAGTTACAGATAAAAACTTTCAGGCACTTCAAGCGAAAGCCCACCTCTCGACGTTCTTGCTCGTATGTCCGTGTTGCAAGCGTTCATGTTTCAGTCTTGTCTTACTGTTGCGAAACGTCAGCCGACACTGGGGAAAGAAGCGGCAGTTGAACCAGTTGTCGTTCAGGTGAACCATGAAGTGCTCGCTGGCCATCCACAACTTGGACTTGGTCACACCGCAGACGTCGCAGACAGTCCAACCGTAGCGCTTGATCGATTTCTCCGTCATCTCCTTACGATTTTTGGTTCTGCTAGAAGCCTGCTTCAGTCGCTTGAAGTCGGCCTCAGAGAGGGTGATGGACGCAGAGATGACTGGTCTCTCCTCAGCCACCCCTGCAGCTACAATGTGTCAAAACAATCTTTGCATCATCACAGTCGGAAACAGCGGCAAGCTGTTGGATGACGGAATGCTCAAGAGCCTACTGCTCGCTCACCAGGCTGTCGTTTCCATTCCTCCACGTAAATGTGCCTCTGCAAATGCTCAACCATCTGGGGACGACTGATGACATCAAAATCCTTTCCGCAAACGTCGCAGCCGACGTAGACTGTGTCCATTCTGTCGGGATTAGCAGTACCTAGTATTTATTGCCAGTTTACTATCCAGAACAGTTCAAATTTCCTACGCAGAAGAAGATAGCTCATAAGAAGCACCGTTGCGAATCGCTGCAATGCAATACCGCAGTCGATGGAAAGGCTTCCCATGGTGCGTAGAAGCGTGATGCGTATAAACAAGCCTGTCGTTTCGCCGATGGAGGCTATCGCGCCCACCCGCCGTTGTGTGGTATCGTATAGCTTACGAATTCATTCTAAATCGCAGTATAGAGCAGTGTTCAAACTGCTCCGCGGCTCCCGTATGCCTGGTGGTGTGCCAGAGAAGTGTCCTTCTCGTCTTGAACTTCATCTCACATTGGTCGCACTGGAACTTCCTTGCCACGTGATTGGCCTTCTTGTGTTGGCTGAGATTGGCTCAACGTCAACTCTTGGGGTTAAAACGCGATGAGAAATCATGCCAAAACAAGCACACTTACACCATTGATGCGTAGCTGCTCAAAACACGACCGCAAATGTCGCAGGCAACGCCGAGACCACAGCGTGATGTTTATTGAAGTCGTGTGAGCTCATATTCTGCGGCGTGTTGAATACCTTTTGGCAGATGTCGCAGAGAAACCTTCTGAAACAGACAGTCATCGCAGGGGCACAACTTTGAAGCACAGCTCTGAGCACACCTCTTGACGTTCTTGGTCTTGTAGCCGTGTTGCAAACGTTCATGCGTCAGTCTGGCCCCACTGCCGCGAAAGGTCTGCCGACACTGGGGAAAGAATCGGCAGTTGAACCAGTTGTCGTTCAGGTGGACCATGCAGTGCTCGTTGGCCGTCCAAAATTTGGCGTTGGTCACACCGCAGACGTCGCAGACAGCCCAACCGTCGCGCTTGACCGACTTCTCAGTCATCTCCTTTCGAGTTTTGGTTCTGCTGTTAGAGATCTGGGTCAGTCGCTTCAGGTCCGCCTCAGAGAGAGTGATGGACGCAGAAATGACTGGTCTCTCCTCAGCCACTTCTGCAGCTGCAAGTTGGCACTGCGTCCTTGCGGCACAACCGAACATCGGTAAACTGTTGAATGATATATAAGCGAAAGAGCCGACCAGGTTGTCCTTTCAATTCCTCCGCGTCAATGTGCCTCTGCAAATGCTCAACCATCTCGGGACGACTGATGACAACAAACTCCTTTCCGCACACGTCGCAGCCGACGTAGACGGTGTCCATTCTGTCTGGATTGGACGTTTTACTGCCAGTGACAGCACTTGAATCCAAAGCAGAGTAAAATTTCGTACGCAGGAGAGGACAACTTAGACACACGTTGCGCTTCTCTGCAATCCCACAGTGAGTATGAACCACATGATGAGCTGACCCGCAGCGCGTACAAAGGTATGCAAAACGCGTATAAACAAAACTATCATTCCGTTGATGGAGGTTATCGCGCCGACCCCGCGTTGCGTAACATCGCAGCTTACGAAATGATTAAATCGCTGTAGAAAACTACCGTATCACCCCTGCAACTCCACTACTTACTGTAGTAACGTTTCTCGAAATGCCGCTTCAGCAACGCTGATCACGGTCAACTGCTCTGCCTCTTCTGTAGTCCGTGTTTCTTCCTCTGGTGGGCTCTCATCAGCACTCGAACTCTGAAGAGCATTCCACAAGAGCTGCACTGGAAGTGGGCGGCTCCCGTGTGTCTGGTGGTGTGCCAGAGGAGCGTGGGCCTCGCCTTGAACTTCTCCCCACAGTCGTCGCACTGGTAGTTCTTCTCCACGTGATTGGCCTTCTTGTGCTGTCTGAAGAGCCTTTGTGCAATGTACATATTTTGGGAGCAATTGTTGTCCACGTTCTGGACAAGTTCTTCATGTGCGCCGCCAGTATGCTACCAATCTGCGTGAGACAGCTAGTAATTAGCTAGTACGCATATTGCGGTACATTCCGACACGCATTATCGTCGGCAATATGCATATGTAACGAATCCACTCACTTCATTGCGTTACTGCTATTGAAGAGCCGGCCGCAGACGTCGCAGAAGGCCCTGATGACGACGTGATGGTTGCTGAAGTCATGCGAGCCCATGTTGTTCGGCGTGTTGAATGCCTTGCCGCAGATGTCGCAGACAAGCCTTCTGAAGTAGTGTAGCTATACAGTATCACAACCCACCTGGCGCAGACTGCCAAACTCATTGTTCCTTCGCGCGAACGTACCTCTCCTGATTCTTGGTCCTATAACCGTGTTGTGCACGTTCGTGTTTCAGTCTGGTGGTTCTACTGGAGCGAAACGTCAGCCGACACTGAGGAAAGAAGCGGCAGTTGAACCAATTGTCGTTCAGGTGGATCATGCAGTGCTCGTTGGCCATCCAACATTTCGATTTGGTCACGCCGCAGACGTCGCAGACGGCCCAACCGTCGCGCTTGATCGATCTCTCAACAATCTCCTTACGGGTTTGCCGATCTGGAAGTACGACCCTTGCCAGCCGAAATTGAAAAGCTGTTGAATGGCGGAAAGCTCAAGAACCTACCGATCTGTCGTTTCGATTGCTCCGCGTCCATGTGCCTCTGCAAATGCTCAACCATCTGGGGACGACTGATGACAACAAAATCCTTTCCGCACACGTCGCAGCCGACGTAGACGGTGTCCATTCGGTCTTATTTTATTGCAACAGTATATTTATTACGTAATGACTGGAAATACAGTACAGTAGATGACTTGCTACACAAGGAACTTGGAGACACACTTTGCGCTACTCTTCATCTCTCAGTGAGTAGGTACCAGTTGGACCTTTGTCCCCCAGTGCGCATCAGGTCGTCACTGATGGAGGTTTATCGCGCCCACGCGGCGTGGCGTGGTATCGTAGCGCAGCTAACGAAATGACAAGATCGTGGCAGAGGCGACCCACTGCAGTCTCAAACTTTTGACGAAATACCACTGCGGCAACGCTGATCACACGGTCAACTGCTCTGCTTCTGCAGTCCATGTTTCTTCCTCTGGTGGGCTCTCATCAGCACTCGAACTCTGAAGAGCATTCCACAAAGGTTGCACTGGAAGTGGGCGGCTCCCGTGTGCCGGGTGGTGTGCCAGAGGAGGGTAGGCCTCGCCTTGAACTTCTCCCCACAGTCGTCGCACTGGTAGTTCTTCTCCACGTGATTGACCTTCTTGTGCTGTCTGCAAGACGCTCGCCGGTACAGCACGAACACGCCGAAAGTTCACTAGTCAAGCGTGGCAAGAGAGCAGTTCAGCCCACATCATGGCACCGTGGCTGTGGAACAGTCGACCGCACGCAGCGCATTGAGCCCTGGCGGCGACGTGATGATTGCCGACGTCGTGGGAAGCCACATATCCCACTCCGCTGAAGCACTTGTCGCAGATGTCGCAAATGAACTTCCTGCAAGTCACTCTATCTGAACTCAGGCTCGTTTGGTACTCGTTTGTTTGTGGCCAACCGATCTTCGGCTCCAGTCCTGTAGGCGTGCTCCCTTCTCTCGTGGGTCAGACGTCGACCCCTGGTGGTGAAGCTGAGCCGACACGGGGGGTCTCCCCGTCTGCAGGTAAACCGACCATTACCCATGTGAGTCCAACAGTGCTGGACGGCCATCGAATGGAGGTCCTTTCTCACGTCGCAGACGTCACACACTGCCCAGCCGAAGAGCCTGATCGACTCTTCTCTCATCTGCTTATACGTCGGCCCGTGTGAGTAGGAGATCAGCTTTCGCTTGCTTACGTATACGTCTCTCACTGAATGAGTAATAGAAGCAGCGATGATCGGCCTGTCGTCGCTGGGACTCTCAGGTGCCCCTGAGTTGGAACACAAAAAGTTCGCATGAATCCAAAGCAAACTTCCATGACGGCACTGCTTACCATGCTGGAGCTCTGGCTTCTCCACGTTGATGTGCCACTGCAAGTGGTCGACCATTTGACACCGACTGATCACGAAGAAGCGCTGGTTGCAGACGTCACAGTAGATGTGCACCGTCGACTCCATTGCCTACCCCCACGTGCGTGTGTGACGGTCTTCTTCGTTAATCAGAGGACTCACAATCACGCAAGCAGTTTCGGTTCAAATGGAGTTAGCGTCGTACACTGCAGGCAGAGAGTGACATTGAGTCACACATCCCACAGAGCGTCAAATGAGAATGTTGTGTCGCGTGTCGCGAACGAGGACGACAGGCAGTAGCGTTCCAAGCCAGGCTGCGCTTGTGGCGCCGCAATCTTTGCCACATCTTGACTTTCGACGCTGACCGCCGATCGCTGAGTTTGCCCACGCACTACTGTGGTTCGAAAGCTGCTCACGTACCCTCCCTTTGTCACAGAGATTGAACAACGAACGCCACCGCAGAGGTAAATGCATGAATATGTTTACAACGTCAGTATTTCAATTTAGAGCAATCCGTGGATCACTCCAAATACGGGGTACACACTGACACAAGAAAGGTAGGCAGGCGCCCAACGTGGTTGTTTATCATCACGGCGGCACGGGTCTACTCTGATTGCCGTCCCCTCTGCGAACGGTCGCTGCCACGTTCTTTGCGCGCCCATCCCAGTGGCTGACGACCTCATTACCACACTGCAATCCTAACTTCTTCCCTATCTCCTGCCTAATCTTGGTGGAGCATGCCAACAACAGGTATGGATTAGAGAGGTTGAACAAGTCCAGTGCCCCGTTCCACAGATAGAAGTACTCGCTAATAGAGCCGGCCAATTCGCTCAGAATCGGACATAGGGCCATCTGGAGCAACAAGATCGCCAGAGCCAAGCCGCAGAAGGCCAACTTGAGTTGCGTGGTCGACGCGCCGCTCTTACGGTAGTACAACGAGACGAACATGCTACCGTACGCGACCAGCATTGCCACGCCCCACAGCACGAGAGAAACGGCCAACACTGGCATGTAAAACAGGAGAACTCTCATGATTGGGCCAGGACTGGCTGGCATGACTAGACCCACTTCCCCAGTGACGTTACTCTTCTGCATCGTCGCTTCCGTCAGTACTGCTGGGCTGCCCAACGCGACTCCAGTAGAGAGGCAGAAGGCGATGTAGAATTTGCTCATCCCTGGCGAGAACACCTGCAAGGAACAGTGGTGCACCTATGGAGCAAGTGACAGCAACCGATGCGTGACATTGTTCCAACAAAGAAACTGCTCCAGCGTATAACAATATGGAGTGGGAAACATTCACAGATGCGGATACTGACATTGACACTCTTCCCCTCTTGAAGACAGTTCGACTTATTACACGCTGAAGACATTCACCCTTTTGAAGTAGAGTGGAAAGCAGAGGGCCACCACTCTGTTGAAAGTCATCAGGCCGATGAGCAGTCTGGCGCATGATGCACATCCAGCTGAGGCCGCTGATTACCCTCAGGAACAATGGATCAACGGTGGCATACGCTGCATAGAACCAGCCCCAGTGGCGAAAACTGATTCCTAGGTACTTGTTCAGGGTTGCCACGAGGTCCACTAAACCGAGGGCCAAACAAGCGTGGAAGAAGGGCGTCCCCAGTTGTGTGTCACTGCGCCGTTTGACCAGCAGGCCAATGATTACAAAGTAGAGCGGGACGGAAACTGCCGAAAACACCATGAACGACACATCTGCAACGCAGATGGCTGTTGTCTTGCAGAACATGGTGAACTCAGCGTTGGGATTGTTTACGGTTTCGACTGAGTCAGATGGGTGGCGAGGTGCAGAATGAAGGTCGTCTTGCTCGACGGTCGCGTGAGTGTGTGTAGGTGCATAATGGAAGAACTTTGTTAGAGTGAAGCTCTCTCTCTCTCTCTCTTTTAGTGCCCTGTCTTCTGCGACAGAGCCTTTCAGACAGGCCGGTGCTAGCCAGCCCCACTCTCTCTGCATGCGCCTGAGATGTCTTTGTCTTCACATGATATTGAGACGGGTTATGTGCTGCAGCGCACTTCTTTGGCCAGCCTTCCGCTCTCTCACAACGGAAGGCGACATCCATTCCATTGCACGGGTCTTTCTTCGCATCCTTGTCTAAAAGCTCTACGTCAATCG